>JAOXYA010192122.1:0-20506 GCA_028565675.1 Sorex palustris | reverse complement strand
ATGCTCAGGGGTTACTCCTGGCTCTGCACTCAGGAATCACTCCTGGTGGTGCTCAAGGGACCATATGGGATGCTGGGGATCGAACCTGGGTCGGCCGTGTGCAAGGCAAACACCCTCCCCACTGTACTATTGCTCGGGCCCTTTACTTGTTCTTCCAACTGTCTTGCACAGCACCCACATACTTGGGCTCAGTCTCGACAGTGCCTTAGGCCCCAGACTCTCCCGTTCCTACACAGGAAGGTCCCTTCCCACTGCAGATGGGGCCACTGAGGCTCCAAGTGCTGCCCTGTGCCAGGGAGTGAGTGTAGCATGCGGACCCGGGTCTCTCCACTTAGCCCATGTCCCACCGAGGAGAGTGGTGCAACGATGGCTTGCAACTGCGGGGGGCAGGATGCTCCGGGGACCCCCGTTGGAGCCAGCACAGCTGCTTACCCTCAGGGGAGGCCTGTGCACAGGGGTGAGTGGGGGTGGGGCGCCTGCTCATGAGAGTGGGTGTGAGCAGGTGAGAGACGGAGTGCAGACGCTGTGGGAGTGTGGGTGTATGTGTGAGCTTCTGTCTGGGGTGCCAGCTCCAAGTCTCCCCAGACTCTGTGGCAGGAAGTTTCTAGCACTTCCCCGGGCTGGGGCAGGATGCTGTGGTCCACCAGAAAAACCGGAACCTGCTGGGGAGGCCGGAGCAGCTGATCAAGAGAGGCCTGGGGGAGTCGGGGCCTTGGTGAGGATCGTGGGGTACCATGGGCCTGGGAGGGCCACAGCTCGGCCTCTTTGGAAATGCTCGGGACATGGAGAAACGCATGAAAGGGGGTTTCCTGGTGTCCCTAAGGCTACCAGGGATGGACTCCCGCCATCCTCAGCCTAGTGTCTCACAACCTTTCACCTTAATGGCCTGGCCAGCAGGAACCCTGGCATCCCTCGTGCTCCTGAGAAGCCCTCTCCCCCACTGGCCGAGGTGTTGCTCCGTCTCAGACAGAGCGGCTTTCCTGCACATCTCAGCACCCAATGCTGCTGGGAGCCTCTTCGATTCCTTCCCTGCCCTGGAGCACCCAGGCCCTGAGCACAGCAGGGCTCAGGGTTGCTGCTCTGGGCCATTAATAGTGCAGGGGAAGGGCAGGGATGGAGAGGCAGCTGCTGTCTTTCTCCTGCCCCGTGCCTATCAAAGCCTCTTTCTGCCAATTTATTTTTCTTCGGGGATTTTTTTTGGCCACACCCAAAGCAAGACCTTAGTGCTCAGAACTTCTTCCTGACTCTGTGCTCAGGGATCACTCCTGACTATGCTCGGGGATCACTCCTGGCTCTCTGCTGAGGGATCACTCCTGGCTCTGTGCTGAGGGGTCATGCCTGGCTCTATGCTCAGGGATCACTCCTGGAACTCCTGGAGATGCTCAGGGGATTTTTTTTTTTTTTTGCTTTTGGGTCACACCTGGTGATGCACAGGGGTTACTCCTGGCTCTGCACTCAGGAATTACTCCTGGCGGTGCTCGGGGAACCATATGGGATGCTGGGAATCAAACCCGGGTTGGCCGTGTGCAAGGCAAATGCCCTACCCGCTGTGCTATCGCTCTAGCCCCTCAGGGGATTCTTTGTGGTGGGAATCAAACCCAGGTCAGCTCCCTACCTACTTACAATATCCTCCACCCTCCTTTTTTCCTCATAATGCTACTTTTCTGAAATCCAGGCGGACACTTAGGAGGGAAATTTGTGAGGTGGCAGGTTTGCGGTTGTTTCGTGTGTGACCACCCTTCAGACTAGCACTCTGCGTCTGGGGGTCGCAGAGTCTGACAGAGAAGATGACAGACTTCTCAGCATGAAGATGTCCACTGCGGTGTTGTAGCAAGAACTGGAAGCCGCCTGTTCCCAGGGCGCGTGAATGCAGCTGCCCCCGCCAGTGCTGGGTGGGTCTTTGGGGGATGCGGGCGCTAGCCCTGCTAACAGAGGGCTTCATGATAACGCAATAATGCCAAGGGGGCACGGTTATGCCCAAGAAACACTCCTTCATGTCTGCACAGCAACACAGCACTGGAGGGAAAAACCAAAGAAATCAGCCCGGACCTGAATAGCAGAGCTGTTTGCACGTCTCTGTTGGGCTTCTCTGCAGGGGACGTGTACACTTCCGTCAGGGTGAATTATGCTTGACAAATACCCTTTCTCTTGTCTTCAGCATGAGATGCGTGTGTGTGAAACAATACTAATAAGGAAAAGAAGCAAATCGACATGTGAGCATTTGGTGTGTTTCCTTGCAACCCTTTCTCCACGCATACTTCTCTGGCTATAAATAGGCACTTGGTTGACTAGGGGAGAAAAATCCCAAGGAATTTGGGAGGTGTTCTCTCTGGCGGTCCCGGTTCCTTGGAAGTTTCGGCGCCGGTGGGAAGAGTTCTGGCGCTGGGCTGGACACTGCTGCTCCCTCCTTGCCCGACCCCGCCACATTTGGTGTGGCCCCCCAAGGCCTGCAGATGCACCGGCCCCCATTCTGCTTGCTCCGACCGGAGATTGGGGTTGATAAGGGATTCTGACCTTTCCAAGCCCAAGGATTTCAACCAGGGGGAGACTTTCCCTTCTCACCAGGTTTGGGCAATGCTGGGAGGCAGGTTGGCGGCTTCCGGGACTGGCCAGTCAGCAGTGGCCTGGCTGGCCCGGCCGTGGTGGGCTCGGCACCAGCATTTAGGGGGCTCCTGCAGGGCCGAGACTCTGACATCCTCACCTCCTCCCAAGCCTGAGACAGTGTCCACGTGCCTAGGAAACCCAGGAGCATTCTGGGGGCTGCAGGGGCCAGAGTGTTCTTGCCCTCAGCTTGGGATTCTCCATCCTCCCCTCGCCCCCCGCCCCACACACACACACACACACACACACACACATACACACACACACAGATTAACCCCTCTTGTCTGTTGTTTGGGCCACACCATCGATGCTCAGGGCTTACTCCTGGCTCTGCACTCAGGGACCCTATGGGGTGCCAGAGATAAACCGGGTCAGCTGCCTGCAAGGCAAGTGCCCTCCTTGCTGGACTATTGTTTCGGTTCCTGGATTAGCCTTGCTCCCTTTTTCTGTGCTGTCAAGAGGCCCAGCAGGTCAGGTTGGCCATGCTCCACCAACTGGCTCAGACACAGGCGGGAGACGACCACCTCCTGCCCAGGGTGCGGACGGGGGAGGGGGTTCAGACTGCTTTGCCGGACGGATGCTTGGCCCGCGGGGTCAGAGTTATGGCAGTAGATGCCCGCCACCTGCCCACAGTCAGCAGCTCAGACTGCTTCTGCAGGACGCATGCCCTATGCTCCCTTCCTCCACAAGGATGGTTTGGTTCTATCCATAGCACCCAAGGGTCCTGGGCAGAGGTGGCTGGTCTGGGGTGCAGCAGGGGCTGGGGTACTTTCCCCAGTGCTGGCAGGGGGCTCAGGGCGCCAGGCATGAGTGGACTGACCCACAAGAGTGGCCTGGTGGGGGGACACTGAGGGGCCTGACCGCCCTCTGGGCTGTTCTCTCGGCCCTGCAGGAGCTGTGGGTACCTGAAAAGGTAACTGGGGACCTCTAGGAGGGCTCCTGACCCCATGACCCGCCCGGGGCTCCTGTTTCTGCTGTCCCTTGAGAATTTGCTGACATTTTCAAGATCTCTTTCTACTTTTCAAGCTATCGAGAATATCCTGGCCACACTGCAGAGCCTGGCAAGCTCCCGGTGGAGTATTCGATATGCCAAAAACAGTAACAATAATGGGTCTCATCCCCCTGACCCTGAAAGAGCGTCCAATACAGCACCATTGGGAAGGACGAGTAAGGAGAGGCTGCTAAAATCTCAGGGCTGGGACGGATGGAGACGTTGCTGGTACCCGCTGGAGTAAATCGATGAACAATGGGATGACAGTGAGCGGGGATAGAGACGGATCACGGGCGCCAGGAGATGACCACAGACGCAGAACATGGGGGAACCAGGGTTCATTCCCCAGCACTGCATGGAGAACAGCACGTTGCTGAGTAGACACCAGCACTGAGCCATGAGTAGCCCCTGCACACTGCTCGGTGTGGGTCAGTCCCAAACAGCTGGAAAAATAGAAAGGGAGAGGGAGTGGCAGACAGACAGGTGGACAGACAGGCAGACAGACAGACTCTTCTTTGCCGTGCCCACATGCCTATAAGGACACCCGTGCATTAGATTAGTGCCCCATCCTCACCTTAAGTACTTCCTTAAGGGTCACATTGTATGTGTGTGTGTGGGAGGGGGGGACTGTTAGGACCCCAGCACATGAGTTTGGTGGGGAGTTGTCACATGTCAGCCCATAAAGTTCCCTGTGCTCTTGCAGACGCCCCAGCCTGGAGGGAGGAAGCCCAGCTGCCCTCCGTGCTTGCTTTCTTGCTCCTCGCTGCAGTGCCAGGAAGCTGGGGCGCCGGCCGGCCGCCGTCTGTCTCACACCTGGGCCCTCTGCTCGCACTGCGGTCAGCCCTAGTCAGCCTCACCCTGCCCCCTGCCAGCGTGCAGGCGCTCTCCGGGCTGTCCCCCAGCCGGCCAGGCTGCCGCCCAGTTCCTGTGCCTCCAGACGAGGGACCCTGCAGGACTGTGGATGGTGACCTCCTCGCCTCTCGGAGCTTTCGTTCCAGCAGGGGGCCAGACTCAGGCCCGGAGGCAGGCCCTTGCCTCTGCTGGTGGCCCTGGCAGTGGTGGCTCCACACGCCACAGTCCTTAAGGTAATGAGTCACCAGGAAGTGGGGGTTGGGGGAGACTGCAGCCCCACCCTCCCTGCCTGCTGCTTTCCCAAGGACACCAGCATCCCCCGTGGTGGCTCCCATTCCCCGCTGATCTGGAGAAGCCCAGCGTCAGGCTGCTGATTGGTCAGGGTGCGTGGGGGACTCGGGGCATCCCTCCTGAGCTCGCCAGGCTTCCTGCCCCTGTTTCAAGGCCACCTCCGGGCCGAGGGCACAAGCGGCTCATCCATCAGCGTGCCCTCAATGCGTCTACTCCTGGCTGTCTTCCTGCCGTCCAGAGCCACTGGCATCCTTGAGGGCATTGTAGGTTGTCTTAACTCGGTGGAGAGCAGAGCTGCTGGCACCCATGGGCAGAGGCCTGGGGACTCCTCACACAGGGCCCGGATGACACGGCCTCCTGCTGAGACGCCGAGAGCCTGAGGTCCCACCCAACTTTGGCCAGAGAACATCAATATTTGAGTGGTGCCGATTCACCTCTCTTTCAAGAACCGATGGACGAGTGCCCCCCACCCCCAGCCTGCCAAGTTTTGCGTCAGGCTGGTGTTCTGCTACCAGAATCTCTTCTTCTGCAAGTCTCCTATTGGGACTTTGTTCTAGAAGTTTCTGCACTAAGGCTCTGATGTCTAGGGGGCCGCAGATGACAGAGAGAATATATTAGTGACCACACACACACACACACACACACACACACACACACACACACACACGTCCGGCCCTGTGGACCTCAGCCCACGTATTCTCAGACCACCTGACATGAGGTCTCTGGGGTGGACCCCGGCCTTTGTGCTCTACCTTCCTGACCGATAAAACAGGGACAGGCCACGTGCCCACCTAGTGGAGCCACAAACTCAAGTTCAGGGGAATGTGGGAGTTGGGTCGGGTCTGCTGACTTTCGGAAATTTTGCTAACTACAGATGTTGTTAACAACGCAGTTATATAAACTTACAATTAAATCGTATTCTTGACAAAAGGCCTAGATCCTCAAAAGTTACCTCTTCCCAGTCATTAGTGTTTTGTGGGGTGGGCTCTCTCAGACTGGGGAGCGGTTAGGGGCTACTCAGTGCTTGGGGCCGGCTGTTAGAGGGGCTCAGGGAGCTATGGGGTGCCGAGCTGAACGCAGGGCTCTCGCAGGCACGGGAGCTGTTTCCTAATGGCATTGTAGGCGATTAGGAAACTGCATTCGTACCCAAATTCAGTTCCATCTGACGTTTCCCCTTTCTCTTCTCCCTGGAGTGGTGGTTGCTGCGGTGCCCAGGCTGTGTCTGAGCCTGGCTGTGGTGCTCACTGGGGCCTGTGGATCAGGCCTTAGTGTTTGGCTACCGTGCCCGTGGAAACTGTGCCCATTAGCTGGGTGTTCAGCAGGGATGGTGGCACGGCTGGAAACCAGGATGGAATGTCAGACCACAAGTCAACCTGGACTGCTTTGGGGAGGCCAGAGGTTGGACCCACGTCCTCACACTCGCAAGGTGGGTGCTCTGCCCTGGACCCATCTCCCAGCCTGGTGTCAAGACAGTGTTTGGATCTTGGTCTGAGCTATGGATGAGGCTGATGAGGACTGTGCCTCTCCCCCTACCCACACTCAGGGGTGTCTCCATGGGGGGGGTCACTGTCGGCCACTTCCCCACGGATGCTGTTTCCATGCTTTGCTGATTTATTGGAGCTGGGAGCACAGTGGAGAGAGCAGTGCTGGGGACCCGCTCAGTGAGTCACATGACCAGCCTTGACTTTGGAAGCAGCATCAAGAAATGAAGGAGAAGTTCTCATGATATTTTAGCCCTTACAGCCAGACCAAGGAAAACACAACGATCTCAGCTGCCCGCAGAGCCTCAGGGCTGCACATCCTGCTTGGGTTAGGGGGCACAGGCGCTTCTGGGGGCTGCTCCCTGAGAACTGATTGTTGGGGTCTACCCACAGCACGACAAGCTCTGGAACGGGAGCCTACTTGACACAGACTGTCCCAGGGGGAAGTGATGCTGATGTCTGATCTGCACGGGGATGGGGGCTTGTTATGGTGGTTCCTCTCTCTGCCAGCAGGATGCCTTGGGTGGGCATCCCCAGGGTCCCCCGGCACTCACAGCGTGCCCAAGAACAGAAACCAGGTAAGCCTCTGTGTGTAGGCAGGTCTGGACACCCCCATTTCATCAGGAAGGAGCAGGTTGGATGGGTGGGACGGGGGTCCTTGGGGGGACACTCGGAGCACATCGGCATCAGCTGGCATCAATTGGCATCAGCTGACTGGCACCATTTGCCCCTCCATTCGGCTAGCGTGGGTGGTGCCCACAAAGGCTGCTGGGACTTGGGGCTCACTCAGCCTCATCCATGTGTGTGCTGACTGTTTTTTATCTTACTGATAACTCACTTTGTTTGGTTTTGGGGCCATACCTGGCGATGCTCAGGGGTTACTCCTAGCTCTGTGCTCAGGAAGCACTCCTGATGGTGCTCCAGGGACCCTGTGTGGTGCCAGGGATGGAACCCAGGTCAGCCACGTGCAAAGCAAGCAGCATTATCTCTACGGCCCCTGGAAACTCACTTTAAGATTAACGGTAAGGTTGCTGGGGCATTGTCACTCCAGCCTGGGGCAATGCGGGGAACAAAGTCCCGGGGATTGATCCTGGGGCTTCAACACACTCAGGCAAGCCTCCGCTCTGCTCTTCTCCGAATGGTTTATATTTATGCCCGCTTGGAGTTGTTCTGGGGGCAGCACCAGGAGGATGGGATCCACCTGCCGTGTGTTCCCAGCCGGGCCCCCCAGTGCCCATGCACTCCATGGCCCAGTTAGAAATATAGAACGAGAAAGCGTGGGGAGCGTGGGTGAGTTGGGGTGTTGGCGATGGCTGGGGGAAGGGTCAGGACTTGGGGGCTGCAGAGCAGGTCCTGGGGGTGGGCAGTGGGGTCTGGGGCATCAGTGAGCGTCCAGCTGTTGCTGTCCATTGTCTGGCCCCCAGGGAGGCTGATGAAAAGGCACCACCAGGGAAGGCGGTTACCATCTCTTTGTTTGTTTGTTTGCTTTTGGGGTCACACCCAGTGATGCTCAGGGACTACTCCTGGCTCTGTACCCAGGAATTACTCCTGGCCATGCTCAGGGGACCATATGCGATGCTGGGAATCGAACCCTGGTCAGCAGCGTGCAAGGCAAACGTCCTACCCGCTGTACTATCACTCTGACCGCTTATTTTTGTTTGTTTGTTTGTTTGTTTGTTTGTTGGAGGTTCCTGTCTGGACTGAAGTTGGGGTGAGAGGGTCTTTGAGGTTTGGGGGTCTGCCTGAGCACCTTGTGGGAGACCCAGGGAAAGGGGGAGCGCCTCAGGGTCAAGAACCCCCTGCCTGCAAGGCGGAGTCTCCACCCGAGCAAGCAGGGACCGCCCCCCCAGCCCATCAGTTGGTCCTTACCCCACACCAAGGTGGGACACATGGACACCGAGAAGGTTCTCACCCCGTACCAAGAACCTGCAAACAAGCCCTCAGTGAGGCATCGATAACAAGGACCTGACAGACTGGTCTGGGGGTACAGAGCCAGCCCCAACCCCTCTAGGACTGAGGGGGTCTTCCTGGGGCGCTTCAGCAGCCCCCTTCTCGCCTGTGGGGCACCTTCACAACCTTTGGCACCTACATGCCCGAGAGCGCGATTAGCCAGGGAGATGTGCACCCTGACACTGCAGTCTGTGTCCAGCGGGCCGTATCCGCTGTCATCTGTGTGGCGTGGGCTGCCACCACCTCCCGGCAGCCCCCCCCCAGCAGTCATGCCACGGCAAGGTCCCCGCAGCCCCTAAGGTCCCAAGGGGGAGCTGAGAGCTGGGGGACACGGAAAAGGAGGGGCCGGCCAGTCCTCTGCGGGCAGGGCTGGGCTGAGGTCCCCCAGCTACTGGCCTCGGCCCTGGGCGTAGAATCCAGTTTAGTACAGCTGTGATCTCAGGCAGGCCCCTGGCTTCCCCACGTCCTTGTGTGTGTGTGTAGGGGTGGGGGCACACCTGGCAGTGCTCAGGGCTGACTCCTGACTCTGTGCTCAGGAGTCACTCCCAGAGGGCTCAGGGGACCACGTGGATTCTGGGGATGGACCCCAGGCCTGCGGGCTGCAAGGCCAGCGCCCTCCCTGCAGTGCTCTCTCCCACTCAGGCCTGTTAAACGGGGCCACAGCCACACACACAGGAGGAGGCCGGGTTCTGGGGAGCCCAGGCTCACCCTGGCATCTAGCGAGTGCCCTGAGCTGGGGGCCTCTCCGCAGTTACCCAGGGTGCTGGGCAGACCTCTGCTCGCTCACAGGGTGCTTGTACTAGTCCTCAGTGACGGTGGGGGACGCCTCATCTCCAGACGCTCGGGAAAGAGCCCCAGCCTCGCCATGGGTGTCCCAGTCAGCCTGGCCAAGACCCCCATCTGCTCCCCCCGCCCCAACTAGAGAACAGAAACACCGAGATCATTTCCACGCATTCCGGAAAAGTCAGGCTCACTCTGAGCTCTGACAGGACACGTGTGGCCCCTCGCACTGGTTCCCCTCTGGGGGCAGGATGAGGGGGCGCTGGGCCCTTTGCGTAGACAGAGAGGATCATGCCTGGAAGACGTTCCCGCTGGGCCTCTTCCTTGGTCAGCACAGCTGAAGGATACCACAAGGCCAGGGCCGATGTCTGAGCTCTGCTTCCAGGTGCAGGGGGCCTTCTGGCGATGCCCCCACCCCGATCCCAGCATACACCCCACCTCCCACCCTGCCCCACCCCACTGGCTCCAGCTCTCCCACTTCCAACCTGCTTTTTCTTTTTGGCCTCTGCTGCCAGAAACCAGGGGTCCTCTCCCCCCAGCACCAGCCAGTATTGAGCCCCCCGTTTCTGCTCCCCAACCCCTGCCCCTTCTCTCCATGCCCACCGCCCACTGTGGCCCTGACCGTCGTGTGCCCCCGTTGCCTGCTGACCACAACTACAGCTGCAGTTAGTGACAACTGCTGATACACAGATAAGCTGATGCCTAAACTGCTGGTTAAGAACCAGGACCTGCTGGCGAAGAATCACGGCTTGCCGATCAATAACCCCCGGAGACCTTGGGCCCCCACTCCTGGGTACTCTGGGGTCCCCTCGGCAGTCCCCCGCTTCCAGCCTTTGCGAGCTGCCATCTGCCCCGGGCACTGTCTCTGCTTTTTCATTTAGCACATCAAGTCAGCGGCAGATGCCGTGCACCCTTCGGGATGTCTCAGCGAGAAACTTCTACGTTCAGGGACTATCTCCTACAGAGTCCAGATTCCATTTTCTTAAAAAAAAAAATTGGGGGGGCCACACCCTACGGTTCTCATGGCTGATTCCTGGCTCTGTGTCCAGGAATAACTCCTGGTGGGCTTTGGGGGAACCCTGTGGGATGCTGAGGTTCGGGCCCAGGTTGGCTGTGTGCAAGGCAGGCACCTCCCCAACCCCCTGCCTGGAACTCTGGCCCTGATCCAGCAGTTTGTGACTTCAGTGGAAATGGTGCGGATCCTGTGTGTTCCCAACTCTTCCTACTTCACCGCCGAAATCTGTCCCGGGACTGCAGGGGGAAACGCTCTGCACTCGGCTTCCTGCTCGGAGCAACGGAACATGCAGACTGGCCGGTTTCCGGTGGTGTGCTGGTCTGGGAGACGGGGACTGTCCTGTCCCGGCGGGAGGGGGTGGGTGGGGGACAGGGTTGGAACCGAGCGTCCCCCCAGGCTTTCTGGAGCAGGGCCGCCGTGGGCGCTTCCTTCTGCACCGGCTCAGGCTTCCTCGGGAGTTTGTAGAAGCCAACGCGAGGGGGCCAAGTGTGGATGCCCCCGCACCCCTGGGCACCGTGCCCGCCAGACACTCGCCAGCTCTGACGACAAGGGCCTGGATGGGGGGGGGGAAGGGCAGGAAGGCGCAAAGGGCTGGAGACAGACGGGGGTCACTCTGAGCCATCGCCTTTATGGACATGGCCATGACCATGCTCGGGACAGCAGCGAGGGGGCCAGGAACAGCGTCGCAAGGCCTGTCACCTGGCATCCCGTGCCACAGATGGACGCTGGCCCCCCGCCTGCTTCATACACAGCACCCCCGAGCGCCCAGTCATGCCACGCCCCCAGCTGGACTCGGGCATTTTCGGCACATCACTGAGGTGCTGCCCTTTGGGGAAGTGTCCAGCGCAGAACGGGTGCCTGGGGCAGCCCTGCAGCGGTCAGCCCGCCCCACCTGGGGAGGTGCCGTCCTCTTGTCCTCAGCCCCTCTGGGGAGGCGCCGTCCTGGTGAGGTTCTCCCTCGGTCCCCATGGAGATCCGAGGTCCCCACGCGGCTTACCAGGATCCAGGAATGGGTGGCAAAGTTTGGCATGTGCTGGGCGTCCAGGCCTGGTGGCCCGTCCAGGCAGGCCGCCCCCACGGCAGGGGCCCGTTGCCGGGAGACGGGGCATCAACAACACTGGCCACAGGGAGCCCAATCTCCTAATTGGAACCGGCTGGCCCGGCCCCGCTCCCAGCCCAGGCGGGCGGACTCTGGCGGACCCAAGCCTGGCTGGCTCTTTCCTGTGCAGTGGCGGGGCGGATGCAGCCCGCAGGAACCCGGGGGGTCATCGGTCACTTCCCCTGGGCACTGGGGCAGGTGCAGCCTCGCTGTCTCCTGGGGACAGGGCAGCGGCTGCAGGGTCGTGGCGGGCTGGGGAAGGGACGTCGGGACACAGGGGTCTCCCACACCCCTCGCCCAGGCCTCTGTCCCGCCTC
The DNA here is from genome assembly GCA_028565675.1 of Sorex palustris. Lineage (NCBI taxonomy): Eukaryota > Metazoa > Chordata > Mammalia > Eulipotyphla > Soricidae > Sorex > Sorex palustris. The sequence continues at coordinate 9,129 of JAOXYA010192122.1, read as the reverse complement.
TCCCCTGCTCCGTTCTTGCCAGGCCCTTGGGGTGGGGGGCACCCGGTGGGGGGGTGTTGTGGGCACAGAGGGCTGTGGCTCAGGACCGTCCTGGCCGGCTGGGAAGTCCTCTGTGCCCTCTCACACCCCCCGCGAAAGGGGCTAGTCAGGAACGGGCCTCGGGGCTGCAGGCTGGGGTTGAAGGAGGCCCAGGCTGGGGGGCCCCCCCGCCTGTTCCAGGGGCCCATATGTCCAGCCCACTGACACCCTCCCCTTCCCCCCTCCAGCGGGTGCGGCCGGGCTGGGAGGTACAGAGCCAGGTGCAGCCGGGAGCCCACTCTGTGCCAGCTTCCGCGCATGCCCAGGCCGCCTTTGCCTTGGAGCAGCGCCTGGCGCTGGCCGGGACCCGGCGCGGAATCTCTGACTAAGGCCCGCTGCCCAGGCTGCAGCCGCACCCCCCCCCCCACCTCTCCACCCTGCCTGGCCCAGCCCCCCAGGCTGCCTGGCCCCCCTCGGCCTCCTCCAAGCAACCCTGGGTCCAGCTTCCGGCCGCGAGGCGGGGGGCGGGGGGCAGGGGGCCCAGCCTGCCTGTTCCTTTCCGGGAAGATGGGGGCCCTGTTCTGAGCTCCGTGGACACGAGGCCAGGGGGTTCCCTGCTGGAAGGTCAGCGGGTAGCCTGGCACGGGTACAGGGCGCTCCCAGGGCCTGCTTGGACCTCCAGCCGCTGCAGGGGCTGCGCTGCCAGGCTGGCCACGGGCGGACATGGTCAGTGCACGGCTGGGCAGCCTGGGTGCGAGCCAAGAGGCCTCCGGGAGAATTCTGCCTGGAGCCCCGGGTGGAGAAATTGCTGGAAAGGGCTGAGTGCCCTCCTCAGCGGTCCTCCCTCACTGCTTCTCTTCTGGGGACTTGCTGGGGGGGGTGCCCTCCAGATGCCCCTCTTGCCTCCCTGGGCATGGTCACTTCCTGTCCCTTCCACATGCCAGAGAGTCCCCGGGGGAGCTGGAGGACCCGTTGGGGGTGACCTGTTGGTGGACCCATTGGCTGCCCTCTCTGCCCGCGTCTGCTTGGCCGCCTCTGCTTGGCGCCCCTGGGACAAACCGCCTGTCCCTCCCTCCACTTCTGTTCACCCCGCGGGAGTGTGGGGCCCAGCCGGAGTGCCCATCTCTGCCTCCGTGGCTCACCCCAGAAGTGTCTAAGCCCCAAGAAGAGAGGCCTGGGGGGTGTCGTCCTGGTGTGCAGGGGACTGGATGGCCCTCTGTCACCGAAGGGGTGGAATTTGGGACAACAGGGGGTGACTTGGGGCTGCCATCACGTCATCACTTTTTGTTTGTTTCGGAGCCACACCTGGCGACGCTCAGAACTGATTCCTGGCTGTGCACTCAGGGATCACTGCTGGTGGTACTTGGGGTCCCTATGGGGAGCCGGGGATCGGACCTGGGTCAGCCACGTGCAAGGCAAGCGCCTTCCCCACTGGACTATCTCTCTGGCGGTGCCGGACCTGGACCAGGGCCAGGCTATTCTGTCCTTCCTGCAGTGAGTCACATCCCTGGTGCAGGGGGGCACAGGGGCTGAGCAGCTGCAGCTTCTTCCTCAGCATGGACCGTGGGTGAGGGGAGTGTGGACAGTCCCTCTAGGTCCTGAGCCGCACAGTGTGACCAGGGAGTGCCCGGGTAAGGGACCCCTAAGGCCCTCCCACCGTGCCTCTGGTTTGGCTCCAGACTCCTGCTCTGTGGGTGCAGGGCAGTGCTTAGGGGACGGAACCTGGGGTGGGCTGGAGGCTGGAGGGCAGGTTTTGTCCCCAGGCCTCCAGGAACGAGAAGAGAAACGCCCCCCAGTGCAGCCCCCCTCACTTCCCGCCTTCTGTGTGAATCAGGCCACCCAGGGGGCCTTGGGGCTCCCCCAGCCCGCACCACAATGGCCAAAGGGAGACCTCCGCTGGCCCAGGAGGCTCCTGGATTCTGTCGGAGTTCATCCAGCTTGGCCCTGTGGGCAGGGGCAGGGCATCCCTGGACAGGGGACAGCTGTGGAGGGCCCCTCACCTAGTTGTCAGGGATACAAACTCATCCCTATGAGAATGGGCGGTTAATGCAGGAGTCTGGGCCACGTGCCTGCAGGGACCCCCGAGAGCTCCCCTAGTGGACCCCCTTTATTGCCCTGCATCAGGTGGGAGCACACTCTGGGCACACTCCCCTCCCCACCCCAGCCTGTTGCCCTCTGACCCCTTCTCCACCCTCACAACTCCCCAAGGAGACAGACATGCCCACAAGCAAAGGAGGGGCGAGGAAAGGAGGGCGGGCGGAGGGGTGCAGAGAGCAGCCCACCTTCTCAGTGAACCCCTGGGGTCTGGATCTGGGACCTGCCACCTGCCCCAGTCCAGCCCCCACTGGGTCAGGACCAGGGTGAAGTGAAGTTCTGCCTGTCCCCTGGGTCACCCTGAACCCATGGAGGCCCCTGGAACCAGGTGCCTGTAGGAGTCTCCGGAGACCCCTGTGCTGCCCACTTTGGTGGGGGCTGGACCTCGGCTATTCTTACTGATGATGGTGTTGGGGGGGGCTGCCTCGTCCGTTTCTGAGAAGTCGGACCATTCCCCATTTCCTTCCAGCGCACTCTTCCAGGAAGCTGGAGCAGGGGGGTTGGGGGAGAGGGTGGTCCGAAGGCCCCCTGCCCCCCGAGGCTGTGGCTGCCGCAGATGTGTGGAAACTCCCCAGGTCCAGCCTGGGGAACGTGATTCTCTCTCAGACTTCCTGGGTGTGTGAGAGAGTCGGGGGGCGGCAGAATCAGGGAGCCCTAAATCCCACACGTCCAGACCCGGGATTCCAAGGCTCCCGGCTCTGTCTTCTCCCGCTGATTCTCTAGAGGAACCGAGAAAAGAGGAGCGGACACTGGGGGTGCAGAGAAGCGGGATGCCTAGGGGTCTCCTTGCACCACTGCCCAGCCCTGCGCCCTTTGGGGTGGCCCTCAGAGAGACCCCAGGGAAAGTGGAAGTACCCCTAAGCCCCCCGAGATCTCCCGATCTGCGCACCAGGCGAGCACTTCCAGCCCTGAGAGTTTGCAGGCACCCATGGGACATTCTGTTGGGCTCGGGGACTCCTGGGCGGGTACAGGGAGGCATCTCCTCCTGCAGCCAGGCTCCAGACACAGCCTCCCTGCGGCCATCCCCTGCCTCAGTGTCCCCTCCTGTCCCTGCCTCGGTGTCCCCTCCTGCCCCTGCCTCAGTCTCTCCTCCTGCCCCTGCCTCAGTCTCCCCTCCTGCCCCTGCCTCAGTCTCCCCTCCTGCCCCTGCCTCAGTGCCCTCCCCCACCGTTTTCTGCGAATTCATTCTAGGTGGCCACAGGAAGTGAGCACTTGACTGTGAGTCTCCCCACCCCCAGCACAGGCTTGCGGCGGGAAGGAGCTGAGAAACAGCCCAAGCGCCGTCCTGTGAACCACAACCTGGGTCTCATGTCAGAGCCCCTGACCTGCCCTGTGGGTTGGCCCCGGTCCACAGGCTGGTTCCCGGGTCACACAGGGTTTCTGGGTGTGGGGACTTGCAGGACCCCCAAATGGGCCAGCATGTCTGCTGCCCCGTGACCTTCCTTGGTTCCTTCAGCAGCTGGTGGCATCGGAGTGGGGAGGTCCAGGGGCAGAGAAAGGGTGTGGGCTGCTGTCCAGCGTCCGGCTCCCCCCCCCCGCCCCAAGCTCAGGCCCACCCCGCCCGGAAGGTTCCAGGCCTTGGACGTCAGGCGCGTCCAGCTCCTCACTGTGCAGTGGCGGCTCACAGTGCGCGAGTGGTCAGCGGCCTCGCAGACACAACATCTGCGGCCGCTTCTAGCGTGTCCTGCCCGGGTGCCCGTGAATCAGGCCTCAGGGCGGCCCTCGCTGGGGGCAGCCGCCTCCCCCGGGCTCCCTCTCTCTAAATAGCCGCGTCCACATTCCATGGCCTTGTACGATCAATTCCCAGCGCGGCCACTGCCCGAGAGGGTGGCCGGCACTCGGGCATCGCGCGCCAGCTTCCGCCTGGACCGGGCTGGGTGCCCCAGACTCCTACAGATGAGAATGCTGGTGTGTGTGTGGGGGGGGCGGACCCCTGCTCTGTCCACTGCCAACTTTTTTTGGGGGGGGAAGTCACACCCAACTCCTGACTCTGCACTCAGGAATTACTCCTTAGAGATGCTCGGGGGTACCATTTGGGATGCCGGGGATCGAACCCAGGGCCATATGGGATGCCAGGGATCGAACCCAGTTGGCTACATGCAAGGTAAGCGCCCTCCCTGCTGTGCTATGGCTCCAGCCAGCAGGGCGGGACGCTCCCTCGTTTTGGGCTGCGCAACCCCCATGTGAGCACTGGTCACTGAGTTCAGCAATGTCTGGAGGTGGGCACTGGCGGGCGGCCGTGTGGGAAGGAGTGGAGGCACTATCGGGGGGGGGAGACTCATCCACCTTGGGCCCCCCAAAGATGGTCCTGCCTGAGGGACTCCCCTGGACAGAAGCTCCAGGACCTTCATGGTGTCCAGCTTCCCAGAACCGATTGCCTTGGGGAAACTGAGGCTCAGGGGAAGTTCCCAAGACTGAATGTCCAGCTCCAGCCCCCTATTCCCATGAAGCTCCCTACTCCTTCCTGTCCGAGGAGCTGACCCCCGCACATTTCCCACACCTCCGGGTCACGCCCCCACTGAGCCTGGGAAGGACACGGGTGGGCAGGGGCTCTGCGTGACTGCCACATGCCCACGACCCCCCAGAACCAAGTGTCAGCATCACCTAAAGGTGTTTCCTGGGCCCCGCCCAGCCTGTTGTGGGGGGTTCGCCCTTCCCCACGGTGCCCTGGTGCTATGGCGGTGGGAGGGGCTGGGGAATTTGGGGGACCCCACTGAGGCTCCTCCACCGTGCACGGGAGCCCTTCTGTGGGGGGCGGCAAGGCTCATGGTGGAAGAGCCTGGAGGGAGAACGACGGCTTTGCTCTCCTGCCCCCGGGTCAGGCCAGGTAAGGGGCTGCACTGGGGTGGGTGGGAAGCCAGCCGCCCTCTCCCATCTGGAACATTCCCTCTGCTGCGGAAAGCTGGGGTCACTGCAGCAGAGATGGCTCAGGAAGAACCCAGAGAAGCATCATCTAACTCCTTTTTTGTTTTCTTTTTGGGTCATACCTGGCGATGCTCAGGGCTTACTCCTGGCTCATGCGCTCAGAAATTACTCCTGGCGGTGCTCGGGGGACCATATGGGATTCTGGGAATCGAACCCAGGTCGGCCGCGAGCAAGGCAAACGCCCTCCCCGCTGAGCTGTCGTTCCAGCCCCGTCATCTTTCTCCTCCTTAAAAGAAAACAAGAAAACCAAGAGCAACAGCTGGAGCCTTTCAGTCCCAGCAGTCTCCCTGCAGACCCTGAGACCCTGCGACCTCACAGACCCACAGACCCGCAGATCCTCAGACCCGCAGACTCACAGACCCCAGGACCCGCAGACCCACAGGCCCCCAGAGCCCCCAGACCCACTGACTCGCAGCCCTGCAGTCCCCGTGGCGTCTCTTCCCTGGGCCCACCAGGATGCCCGATGCAGCCCGGGGCCCGGGAAGCCCTCCGCGGAGCCGGAGCATGAGCCGATTCCCGGGCCGCTTGGGCCGCAACATCATTTGTTGATCTTCGACCGATCTGAGATGTCCGTTGCCATGGGCCCAGGCGGACAACACAGCAAACTGCTGGCTGGGGCAGCTCGTTTATTTCAAATATTCCTACAGCTGGGCTCCAACCATGTTTGGGTGTCTGGGCTGAGCAGGAACTAATTGCTCTGCCTTCGGGGCCCCCTCCCCACTCCTCCCCCCCTCACATGCTTTAGGGTTCAGTAAAGCCCACATTCCTCCTCTGGCGGGGAGGGGGGAGGAGCAGGGTGCGGAGGGGGCGGGGCTGTGCTCCTGAGCCCGCATCCAGGGCCAGCCAAGCAGCCTCCAGGGCCAGCCACCTGCTTGGCGGATGAAGGCGGCAGGGCATGAATCCCAACCCCATGTGGGGCGGCAGGATGGTCCGACTCAGACGCTCCACGAAGTCCTGCCCCCCACAGGGCTCCCAGCACAAAGGCCCTTATTTTTCCCAAGCCCCGCCCCCACCGCCTGACCCCGCTCCTGCTCCCCCGGGCACCCCCTTCACAGGTGGCCCAGTTCCAAGTGCAACCCGGGATGGGAGCGCCAGGCCTAAATCGGACTCCGGACCACCCCCATCAAATCAGGAGAAGGGCAGCCCCTTTTCCAAAGCCACAGTCTTCTTTTACGGAGGGGGGGGAAAAAGGAGTCTTTCTCGGGAAGCTGATTCAAGAAGGTCTGGTTGGAATCCTCTGATTCCAGCCCAAACGGCAGTGCCCAGGCCCTTCAAGCGCCTGCAGACCCCCAGGCAGGCTCCAAGGCCTCCCCAGGCTCCTGCTGCTGCCGCCTGCCCTGAGGAGGCACCCTGAGGAGGCCTGGCATCCCCTCCGTCGCAGCTGGTGAGGGCCAGGCTGCCGCCAAGCCCTGCCGGCCCACCAGCAAGGAAACCCTTCCCTGCCTCCAGCCGCCGCTGCGGGGAAATCGCTGACACAGTCGCCAGGCGGCTCCAGGCCCCACCATCGCTTGTGGCTTCTGGACGTGCTGGTGGGCGCCCCGGGCTGTGCCAGGGAGGCCGAAGGCTGGGTGGGGAGGGAACAGGCTGGAATGTGCGAGGGAGGGGCGCTGGTCGCAGCCCCACACCCCAGCGGCCTTTCGGATGAGAAATGCCCCCCGGGAGCCAGCCCAGCGCCAATTCCTGGGAAGCGAGTCATGCAGTGATCATATCTGGTGAGTTCCTTGGCTCTTCCCTGCATGTTATCGCTCACGGATCTGAACAGGCCCAGAATTTCCCGTTTCCTCGGCCGGGGCTGGCCGCCGCCACACAGGCTCACACGGGCGGGTCTGGGGCATCGCTGGCACCGGGGCACAGCGGGCACAGTGGCCTGATGCCAGGAGCTGCCTTCACCCCATTCAGGCTCCCCGCCGCCGAGGCAGGCTCATCACCCCCGGAAAGTGGGCCCCCCCACCTCCAGACTGGCCTCGCCCCGCCCCCGTCCCTATCAGGGTGCGGGTCGCCTCGTGTCTGGCCGGGAACTGTGGGTGATGGAGCTGAGGGACCTTCCCCTCTCGCTCTCCCCCCTCCCCCCTCTGGCACAAAGGGACTCCGGAGAGGTTTGTATTTTTAATAAACATCCTTTATTCGGTTACTATTCACCAACCATCAGAAAACAGAAGGGGAGTTTCAAAACTGTACAGGCCACACAACTCTGGGCTGGGGGTTTGGGAGGGCGGGGGTCCGGGCCCGGGGCCGGGACGTACTGATGACAAGCCGCCCGGTGATTCATCCGGCGTCCGGGGAGGGCCGTGGACGCGAAGCCATCCAGGGTGACACTCATCAGCACGTGTCCCACCTGAAGGAGCGGGCTGGGGGGCGGGGAGCCCTCCAGTAAGGGTCCCCCCAACCCTCCAAGGAATAAGCGGGAAACAGACGTTCCTCACCCAGACTTGGCACCAATTTTGTGCTTTAAAAATATATTCCACTGGAAGACTTTTTTTTTCTTTTTAAGGTACCCTACAGCAGCTGTTTAAAAAGATAATTCTTGTGGACAAATATATATATATATAGATATAGATATAGATATATATTAACCATTTTAAACAAATAAAGTAATCTATTGTACCTAGATAATAGAAATGAAGTCGGGTTCTCAGATGGTGGACTTCAAGATTCAGAGCGAGGGGGCCAAGCACGGTGGAGGCTGCCGGGGTCTGTGGTGTTGGGGGAGGCTGTGGGCTTCCCTGCAGGCTGCCCCCTCCCCTCCCACCCTGGGGCTCTGAATTGGGGGGGGTCTGGCTGGGGGATGAAAGACCTCCTTATGCCCCCTTAACTCCTTGGGAGGACCAGGAACAGCGGAGGGAAGCCCAGCGCATGCCCCTGGACATGAGGACAAGGGGCCACGTGAAGACAGATGAGTGCTCGGCCCCTTCCTGGGGGGACAGCGCGGGGAACTGGCACCACCGGTGGGGACTGTCTCTCCCCACTTCTATTGCACGTGGCACCCTGAGGTGCCCACGCAGGACCTCAGAGTGGGGCGCAGTACAGAGGAGGGGAGACTGTGTCCGTGGGGGCACAGACGCGGGGTGGGAGGGCCCCGAGAGGCACAAACTTCAGGCGGGGGGTGGGAGGGGCGGGCGCATGATGGTGGCAAAGCAACAGGCCACTCGGAGAGGATGACGGCACAAGGCCGCTGCTCTACTTGGAATAAATAAACGGCGTCTGTTACTGTCCGAAGAATAAATACAGGTGGGGCAGAGCTGGTGCCGGGGGCCCAGGGAAGGTCCGGCTGGGCGCCTGCCTCCAGGCCCAGGGAGCCCCGGCGCCATGAGCTCCGTCACTGCAATCCTGCTGGGCGTCACCCCTCATCTTAGCACCTCGGGGTCCCTGGGGGTCTGCTCCCTGGGACACGGCCGGTGTGGTGGCCGGGTCGGGCTGCCCCGGGGCTCGGGGACATGCAGGGTCACCTGCCCGTGTCAGTGTCCGGCAGGCTGGCTGCGGAGTCGAGGGAGCACAGGAGGCAGCGGTCGGTCAGCTGGAGCCCGGGGCGCGCGTGTGGCCGCGTGTCACTGGTACAGGAGGTAGGCCTTGAGCGGGGCGGGCAGGGGCAGCGCGTGGATCTCAGCCACCCGCTCCTTCCCCAGGGCCAGGCGCACAGCGCGGCGACACAGGTCCATGAGCGGCAGCGGCTCGGCTGGTGGGGCAGGAGAGACAGGACAGCGGTCAGTGCACGCTGGAAGCTTCTGGAAGACACACACACCCCCGCAATCGCGATCCAGCTCTGCCATGCTCCACAGCCTCTCTGCTACCAACGCAGGCACACTCTCCTGCACGCACACACTTGGCCTCGGCAGGGCTTGGGGTTTCCGGTGGGTGAGGACGAAGACCCCCCAGGGATGTCACTCTTCATCCCCACTGGACAGAGGGAGAGTGGAGGGGAGGGGTCAAAATCACCTGCTTCATGGGCTGGAGCGATAGCACTGCGGGTAGGGCGTTTGCCTTGCACGCAGCCAACATGGCCGACACAGGTTCGATCCCCAGCATCCCATATGGTCCCCCGAGCACCGCCAGGAGTGATTCCTGAGTGCATGAGCCAGGAGTAACCCCTGAGCA
>JAOXYA010191841.1:0-20508 GCA_028565675.1 Sorex palustris | reverse complement strand
AAACCCAAGCACAAAAATTTGTAAGTCTACAACTGTACCTCATGGTGTTTCACTAATAAAAATTTTTTAAAAATAAAAAATAAAATTCATCTCTCATGAACGAGGAGTGCGAAAGTGAATATAGTGTGTGGGAGAACAGAGCAAACCTTCCAGGCCTGTCGGCCAGCAGCCAATGCCCTGGGACGGTGATGATGTCCAGGGTGGCCCGTGCTCAGGCAGCTGAGGACCAGCAGGCCTGAGAGCCGGCGACTCTGGGCCCACATTCACCTCATCCCCCAGTGTGCCAGCACAGACTGTGTCCTCATCTGCATGGACGGGACTTGGCAGAGTTGACACCGAATAAGGGCTCAAAGAATCGGCCATTGTCCAGCCAGGGAGATGACGCGAGAGGCTAGAGCCTTGCGTGGTGCTGGGAGAACCCCAAGGCCACAAACACTAAGCAGACTCATTGTCAATTGTTTGGGGGACTGGGCTGGAGCCAGAGTCAGTGGAAAGAATTGGATTTGGAGAGTTCTGGATGTAGCCGACCCGTGGTTCGATCCCCAGCATCCCATATAGCCCCCTGAACACCATCAGGAGTGATTCCTGAGTGCAGAGCCAGGAGGAACCTCTGGATGTGGCCCCCAAATAAAAGTTTGGGGGCCACACCTGAAAGTGCTCTGGGGTCTCCTTCCACTCTGGGCTGGGGGTTGGGGTTCGGTCCTAGTGGGGTTCAGGGTGCTGAGCTGAGCCTGGTGGGCCATGTGCAAGGCAGGGGCCCCACTCCCTGGGCCATACCTCGGGTCGGTCTGTTCACGGGCCGCAGCTCACCTGGAGGCCGTACTCAGCGGGAAGGCAGAGGCAGCAGGCCGGCGTCTCCACCGCCAGCGTCCACCTCCAGATGCAAACCTTCTGCAAGCAACACAGGCAAGGGCGGCGAGGTTCCTGGGGGGCTCGGGCACCTCGCTCTTGTAGACACCCCAGAAATCGGGGTGGGCGGAGCCAAGCCACAGCGGGGAGCCCTGGACATGTCCTGGCGCTTCCTGGCCCGCGGTTGAGGCACCCTGGTCCTCCACCCTGCCCGGTACCTGGATCTCATCATCTGAGATGGTGGCCAGGAACTTGGCGTCGTGGGACATGGCGATGGAGCGGATGCCGTTCCCCTGGGGGCAGCTGTCGAAGATGGTGTGCACGGGGATGCTGCAAGACAGGGCGTGCCTGTGTCCACCTCGACGCCCAGGCCCCAGCACTGGGCAGCAGCCAGAGCCCCGAGCCCGAGGCTGGGCCACAGGAGATGCCAGGGCTAGAGCAGGGGCCGGCTTCGTGGATGTGGGGCTTCATATGGGCATGGGTGCGAGAGCGAACACACTGGACGCTCTGAATGGTCAGTGTTGCTTCCCTGGCCCCTGGACCTGTGGTTCTCCATCCAAGGCATTTTGGATGGTAAATCAGATTAGAATATTAGCCATTCTTCTGTGGCTAGACCCGCGAGATTCACGGGGAAACAGCGCGAGAAGTGGGGAGCGTCCATGTCTTTAGACAGTTTGCAGAGTGAAAGGTGCTGGGGCCACGTGTTCATCCAAGGTGAAGGGAAGTGCATCAGAGCATGCACTCGGCCACCAGGAGATGCCGACAGTGTCCAGGGACAGGCCGAGGGGTGCGGGCAGGGAGCAGCACGGGGAGCATCGCAGGGAGCACCACAGGGAGCACTGCAGGGAGCACCGCAGGGAGCATCACGGGGGTGGGCAGTGTAGGGAGCATCGCAGGGATGCAGCTGCCAGGCAGGGCACCCTCCTAAGGGTACTGGGCAGCAAGGTCCATCCCCAGCACCACAACAAAGTGAAGGCTTCAGTGCACTGTGGGCACAAACCACGACAACGAAGGACCGAGAGAGCAACAGCCCGCGACAGCAAGAGCCGCAGGGCCCGGGCACCAGTGCATGGGAGAGAGCCGGGTCGCGGGAATGGCTCGGCCAGACAGCAGAACTCCCTGTTGCCCGGCCCTGAGAGTCTGAGCCTAGTTCGGCTCAGCTTCCCGCGGGGACTCCGTGGCCTCTGAGCTGGCCAAGGCTGCCTGCACCTCAAACCCCACAGGGAGCCCGCGCAGGCCGCCTACCCGCTGTAGGAGTCCCAGACGATGATGAGGCACTCGGGGCCCTTGTCAGCCGTGGCCACCCAGCGCCTGTCCTCGCTCACACAGAGGCACGAGATGGTGTTGGGGTGGCCCTGGGGGTGGAGAGGAAGAGTTTGGGGACCAGCGGGAAGGCGGCAGGCGCCCCCACCCCTTTCATGGCTCCTGCGACTGAAGGGCCCTTCCCTTTCCGCAGTGTCCCCCTCCCCTGTCCCCCTCCGGTGTCCCCTCCCGTCCTGTCCCCTCCCGCCCTGTTCATGCTTTACTGGTCTGGGCAGGAGCCCCGAGTCTCCGCACAGTATCTCCCATTTCCGCCCCCAACCCCTACCCCCCAGCCCCCCGCAGAGCCTCCCCTCGGCTCCCACCGCTCCCACCCCCCACACAAACCAAAGGGATCTCCCGGGGTGACCTGGGCGCTCATCACCCCCTAACCTGCCACACAGCACCCAGAGCTGTAGACCCTCCAGCCCCCTCCTGGCCCCAGGCTCCCAGCAGTGCTGGGGACGGAAGCGGCTCCGACTCTGCAGCCTGAGCCCAGCCCTGCGCCTTCACTCAGCCCCCCGGGAACTGCTTGGTGATGTGTCTGGGATCCACAGAGGAGGGGTCTGAGTTGGGGGTCCACAAAGGGGGATCTGACTTCAAGGCGCATCCAGGGAAACAGTGCAGCCCCCCAGCCAGACGCAGCCTGACCCAGCATGGCAGATGCCAAGAAACAAGATGTCTGCTACGACAAGCGAACCGATGCCTGGGTGCCCCTGGGCACGGGCAGATGGGGAGCAGGAAGCCGTGCGGGCAGGAGAGGGGTGGGGAGGGGCGGGGAGGGCCGGGGACTCAGCGGGCAGCTGCAGGCTTCCAGAGGCCCCTGGGACAGGAGCAACAGCAGGCGGGAGCACTCGGCCCTCGCACACCGCCAAGCCAAGCTCAGTCCCCGGCACCCCCGCAAGGTCCCCGGGGCGTCACCTAGAGAGACCCCCAAGCTCAGAGCCAGGAGTCAGCCCTGAGCACTGCCAGGTGTGGCCACCCCAAAATAAACAGCCGCAGCCAAAGCAGACCCGTGGGGCCCCCGGACTGGCCGGCACCTGCAGGTGGTACTGCCTATCTCTGACCACATCGTAGATGATCGCAGTGTGGCCACTGGCGTACAGGAGCATCTTCTGGCCCACGTCGCGGATGTAGAAGACAGGGAGGGAACTGTTCCAGCCGTACGTCCAGTCCATGGTCTGGGGGACAGAGCACAGGCAGCAGGAGTGCCTGAGGGCGCTGTTTGGGCCCAGGGGAGGGGCCCAGGAGGGCAGGTGCTGGACGAGACCCCTCCCTCACACCACACAGCTCCCCTCACCCCGCCCCACTCTGCCAGCACTGCAGGAAGTCAGGAGTCAGAGCCCAAGCACCGCCAGGGGTGTCCCCAAACTGAAACAAGCAACCTGGGTTCCATCCCAGCACCCCATACGGTCTCCCGAGTCCCATCAGAAGGGATCCCTGAGCACAGCGCCAGGAGTCAGCCCAGAGTGCCATGTGTTGGCCCAAAAACAAGACAAAGAAATTCCTAACTAGGGGGCTGGAGCAATAGCACAGCGGGTAGGGCGTTTGCCTTGCACGCAGCCGACCCGGGTTCGATTTAGAGCATCCCATAGGGTCCCCTGAGCACCGCCAGAAGTAATTCCTGAGTGCAGAGCCAGGAGTAACTCCTGTGCATTGCTGGTTGTGACTCAAAAAGCAAAAAAATAAAAAAGAAATTCCTAACTAGGTCCTGTCTCCAGGTGTTCCACTCCTGCCCGATCCTATCTTGGGACCAAACAAGGATGATCCCACGGTCTTGGGACCAAATAAATCTACTCCAGCATGCAGAACTGCCCCCCGAAAGGGCCCTCCCAGTGGTCTCCCCCTCCGGTGGTACTCACCAGGGGCGTCACAGGCGCTCGGCTGTCCTTCTCGGCAAGCAGGTCCCTGTGCGTGGCCAGCAGGTGCGACTTCTCTGAGAGCCCTGCCAGCCCGGCTGCATCCTCACTGCTCTCGGAAAAGGTGGACGTGGACACGGAAGTGGAAGAGGAGGATGTGGATGTGGAGACAGAAGCGGATGCGGCCGCCGGTCCCCGGTCCAGCCCCTCCAGGATACGTGGCCCCTGTGCCTGGCCTGGGGCGCCCGGAGGAGACTCCCCCAGCTCTCTCGTTCCCAAGTGCTCGGGTTCTAGGAGCTGTCTCAGCTCGCGACTTTTCTGGAAAGGAAAATCCAAGGAAGGGTGCCTGGCTGCCTCCCCTATCCCTCCTTTAAAAAAAAAAAACTTCTGTTTATTTATTTATTGGCTTTTTGGGTCACACCCGGGGATGCTCAGGGGTTACTCCTGGCTCTGCTCCCAGGAATTACTCCTGGTGGTGCTCGGGGAACCATATGGGATGCCGGAGATCAAACTGGGTCTGCCACATGCAAGGCAAATGCCTTCCCCGCTGTGCTATCGCTCCAGCAACCCCCACCCCCACCCCTCCTGCCTAGCAAACCCCTCACGGCACTCAGCAGCCGCCCCTGGCTGGAGGGAAACCCGGTGCTGCTTGGGACTGCTCCAGGCAGGGCTCGGGCGGAGATATGGGCCAGCAGGGAAGGCACTTGCCTTGCACGTGGCCAACCCGGTACCCCATGTGGTCCCCCAAAACCCCATCAGGAATGTCCCCTGAGCACAGAGCCCTGAGCACCACCAGATCCACAAAGGAACAAACAAAGTGTGTGCTCCAACTGGGCTCTGCCCTACCCCGTTCTCTGTCCAGCCCAGGGCTCAGTCAGTAGGGGGCATCATGCCCGGCCTCCCCAGATCGGACACCACTGTGATTGTGATTGTGACCAAGCTGCTGAGTGGTGTCACTCCTGGATCTTCAAGAACGAGCTCCCTTGGCTCTCCACCACCGGGCTGTAAAGCCCGGAACACGTGCCTCGGGGAGCTTTTCCTGACACCCTCCAAGCTGCACTGAGTCTGTTTTAATTTGTTTTAGGGCCACACTCAGTAGTGCTCAGGGCTGATTCTGGCTCTGTGCTCAGGGTCACTCCTGCTGGGGCTTGGGGGTCCCTATGGGGTGCCGGGATGGAATCCGGGTTAGTGAGTGAGCCCGTGGCTCCGCCTGCTGCTTGCTCTCTGGCCCTGGGTTGCGTTGCTTTGTTTGTCTTTTGGGATAAACCTGGCTCTGCTCGGGGCCACGCTGGTGCTGGGGACCATGTGTGCACGCGCAGGTGGAACCCCCCAGCAAGCTCCCAGCCTGTCTTCTGGGCTTTGTTCACACTCAGGGCCACTCCTTTGAACAAGCGCCACCAGACCGGCCCCACGCACAGCTCTGGGGCCTCAGGGGCACGCACACCCTCTGTACACACGATCCTCTCATGCACCCCAGCACTCAGACCGGCCCACAGAGAGCACCTGGCCCACGGAGCCACGGAGCCACTCACCAGGGGCAGCTCTGCTCCCAGTTCTTCCTCCTCTTCCTCCTGGACAGCCTCTGCCCTCCCATCTCCTTCCCCCTCTTCCTCCTCGCCTTCTTCTTCCTCCTCTATTTCCTCTTCTTCCTCCCCCTTTTCTTCCTCTTCCTCCTCCTCCCCTTCCTCTTCCTCTTCCTCCTCTTCCACTTCTTCCTCCTCCTCTTCCACTTCTTCCTCCTCCTCTTCCTCCTCACCTTCCACCTCCTCCCCTTCCTTCCCTTCTTCCTTCACTCCTTCCTCTCCCTTCCCTTCCTCTTCCTCCTCTCCTTCCTCTTCCTCCCATTTCACTTCCTTCCTCCCCCCTCTCTCCCCTCCCCGCCCCGTTGCCCCGTCTTCCTGAGATTCTGTCCGAGCTAGACTGTAGTCTTCTCTGGCTTCCTTTTGCCTGCTTCCACCCTCTTCATGGTCGGAATATTCTTCCTCTTCTATTTCCGTTTCTCCAGCTTCTGAGTCCTCGGGCGGGACTTCCTCTTCCTCCGACATCTGGCCGGCTCTGGGGAACGTGGAGCAGAGTGCTCAGCGGGCCCAGCTTGGAGCAGCCTTCGTGGGTCTAGAGGGGAGAGGTCGAGGCACACTGTTCCCGGGGGAGCTGGTGCCCACACCTGAAGGTCCAGCTCCTGGGCCCTCACCAGCTCGGAACTCAGCCTCTGACTCATTCTGATCGTTCAGAGTCTCGCGGTGCCCAGGGCCTTGGCGGGGAGTGGGGGATTGTGTGGCGCCTGCCAGGGTACCCCCCAGTGAGTAAGAAATACCCCCAGAATATTTTTTTGCTTTTTTTTGGGGGGGGGGGTCACACCTGGCAATGCACAGGGGTTACACCTGGCTCTGGACTCAGGAATTACTCCTGGCGGTGCTCAGGGAACCATATGGGATGCTGGGAATCGAACCCGGGTCAGCCGCGAGCAAGGCAAACACCTTACCCACTGTGCTACCGCTCCAGCCCCAATACCCCCATAATATTGGGCACTCTGGGCACATCTCGGGCACAGTCAACGGAGCAACACAGTAGCAGCCGCTAGCGCTGCGACAAGGTGACAAGAGCCTGGGGCTTCCTTCCTGGCCCCACACTGGACCCAGGGCCTCAGGGACAGGCGGGGTCGGGGTCTGTGGCTGGCTTAGGTCTCCCCGGGACGCCCCCGGCCCCGCCTGGGCAGCCCCCGCCAGCAGAGTCCTGCCCAGGGGGGACCCAACTCACAGCTGCCTAGGCCGCCTAGACGCCTGGTCCCCTGGGCCACTTGCCCGAGCCTCTGGCGGCCACTTTCTCTTCCACGGGCCCCTAGTAACGGTTGCTACCCACGCACCCTGTCCCCATGGTGACCCAGCCACGACAGGCCGGAAAGGAGCCGGGTGACGGGTCACGTGGCCGGGTGACCGGCAGGACTGGCACGCCCCCTGCCGGCGCCTCGGGGAGCCGCATGGCCGCGCTCCTCTCCCCGTTACTCGAGGTTACTCGCATTACTCCGCATTACTCTCCGCCTTACTCAGGGCTTTCTGCATGCTCAGGCCCTCGGGGAAAGCAACGGGAAAAACTGCGCGTCCGGCCTCGGGAACGCAGGAACTCAGCACCCTGCTTAGGGTGCCAGAACCGGCCGGCTGCTCCCCGCACTGGCTTCAGCCCCACTCGCACCCCTCCAGCGTCCTGCAGCTTCCCCCGAGGCCCAGGGCCACGGTGCCTGGTGCCTGGCATTCACCTTTTCTGTCATCAAATCCACATGCAGGTGACGGCTCCCCTGCTGAGCTACACTCCCAGCTCTCAGCTGCCACCACAGGTGGGTGGTCATACCCCAGTGTCCCAGTGGTGATTCTAGACGAACGTGACACACCCCACAAAGAGAATACACTGCATACCTAGTACATGCTGCCTTGGTTATACTCTAGGGCCGACCACACTGGAACACCCTCGGAATTAGGGCGCATGATTTAAAGAACGAACACCGGGAAAACATGGCAGGTGTGTGTCTACTGGGGGTCTGGGTGGGGAAGGAGTACATGGGGCTGCCCCCCTTCAGGGCAGGCTGGTATCTGCATGGAGCTCAGCTGTTCCGGTCACCTCCTGGAGCCAAAGGCCCACAAACTCGGTAGGGGCAAAGACTTGACACAGGAGACAGGAATGAGTCAGTCACCCAGACCCGAAGACCCACAGTAGGAAGCACTGGCATACCCGAGGTGAGCTCTGCACACAGTGCTCATGCCCGTGCACTGCCAAGCACAGAACAGAGCTGGTGTGGGCCGGAGCAGTAGTACAGCGGAGCAGAGCACTTGCCTTGCACTGGATAACCCAGGTTCAATCCCAGAACCCCACAAGGTACCCGAGTCCTACCAGGAGTGAACCCTGAGTGGAGAGCCAAGGGTAAGCCCTGAACACCGTTGGGTGTGGCCCCCAAACAAACACAAAAACAAGTAGAACTGGGGAGAGGGGAGAGTAGGGGTGCAGGGCAGGACGCTGGCTGCAGCTGGGGAGCCCCCCGGCTTCCCTCCCTTCTCTCGGAAGGCCAAATTCTGAGGGCACCCACACAAGGGAGCCCTTTCTGCACACAGAGGCGTCTGCACGTCGCCATGATCGCCGCGGAGGCCGCGCCCACGGCAGACGCCTGTGAGCCCGCAGTCCGGAGGCCGAACAGCTGTGGTTCTGCCCAGCTGCTTTGGGGTTTGGCTTGAGAAGTTTCTAAGACATTCTCGTCATAGCAGGACTTGAAAACTCTTCTTTATTTGGCGGATCCTGCAATAATACAGTCCTATTGTCGCCGGCAGAATCAGTCCTGCCCACACACCCTCAGTCCAGGCTTTGCGGGTATGCTGCGCCAACACAAACCAGGTTTGGGACAATGCCTCTACCCTGAGAGGCTGCGACAGGAGGCTGGAGTTTAGGCTTCCCACTGCTCCGGGAAGAGAAGAGAAGCCGGGAAACCACCGCTAGTCCCCAGCCAGAGCAGAGCAAGATGCTTTTCCGTGGGTCTCCAGGGACAGTCATCTTTGCAAAGGGATGATGTTGAAACTGGAAGAAAAACAAGAGGGATGAGCATGCGGCTCCATTCACGACCACCAGAGGGCGATGTTTCGGCCCTTACTGGACTCTCTAGACCAGGGCTCCTCAGACTCCCTTCCCCAGCCCAGTCACTGCGGGGAGAAGCCAGGGACAGGGTGCCTTACCCCAGTAGACCCCTTCCTGCCCAGCGCTCTGGGACGAGTCGGAGCTGGTGCCGCTGCCCGCTGCGAAGCACCGTCACATTCAAGGGCCGCTGCGAGGAAAAGAAGCGACTTTAGTCCGCTTGGCTCAAAGAGCTTCCGACACAAACGCTCACATTCGTTCTCACCCACATTGGTAAAGGAGATTTTTGTTGTTCGTTTTTGGGCCACACCCGGCGATGCTCAGACAGGGCACAGGGGAACATGTGGGGTGCTGGGGATTGAACGCAGGTCGGCTGCATGCGAGGCAAACACCTTTCTACCTTACTGTCTCTCTGACCCCAGGGACCCTTATTTTATCTATCTATCATTTTTGCTTTTTGGGTCACACCTGTTAATGCGAGGGGTTACTCCTGGCTCTGCACTCAGGAATTACTCCTGGCGGTGCTCAGGGGACCATATGGGATGCTGGGAATCGAACCCAGGGTTGGCCACATGCAATGCAAACGCCCTACCCACTGTGCTATCACTCCAGCCCCCTAGTACTTATTTTAAACAAAATACTCAAATTGGATGGGGAGGCAGTGGACACTCCTGGGGTGCCCAGTGGAGCTACCAATTGGTACCGTATTCCTGGGAAAACTTCACCTCGCGGATCTCTGAAAGGTGCACAAGAGACACATTCTGCCCAGGAATTAATGTCCATCCCAGAACTGAAATCCAAGGTTGAAACATGCGAAATATCTTCAGGAAATATTGGTCAGATATACTACAGAGCATGAAGCAGTTTCACTGAAAACCACCAAAACCAGCAGAATACAAGCCGGCTTGAATCCAGAAAGACCCGAATCTTGTGTTGCTTTGTTTTCAAGCTGGGTTCAGGCCTGAGCACAGACCCGGGACTAAGCCCTGAGCACTGCTGTGCGTGGCCCCAAAACAGAATCAACAAACAAAAATAATAAAACTGGGTTGAGCAACAGAACAGCAGGTAAGGCACTTGCCTTGCATGACCCAGGTTCAATCCCCAGCATCCCATAGGGTCCCCCGAACATCACCAGGAGTAATTCCTGAGTGCAGAGCCAGGAGTAACCCCTGAGCATCACCAGGCGTGGCCCCCAAACAAAACAAATCCCAAATAATAATAAAAAAAAAACTACTTTTGAGAGACTACTTTTGTTCCAAAGGATTTCCAGACCTATGTTGGGAGAAAAGCCCCTTTCGATCTGCTTTGAAGTGAAGCCTGTGGCAATGTATATCACAGCTCCACACTACTAGGGGACAGGATGTATCTGGTGATGTGCAGGTGACAGAAATGTACCCCTATCTATAGAACTGTGATGCAACAATGCAATACTATCTATAGATCTGCAGCGGGAAACAGACAGGCTCGCTCTGGCACCCTGTGTACGTGCCCAGCCACACTCTCACACCACCATCCTCAACCTCTACAAAGCCGCGCTGTCGCTCAATAAAGCAGAATGCTTGACGGGACCCCCGCCATGCTCATGTGCTCATTTCTCGGAGACAGCGGTGGCATGGGGAGATGCTCTTCCCCCCGACCCTCTCTTTACAGGAAGGGTAGATCGGCCCAGACCAGGAGGAGACCCCAACAGACCTATAGAGTCTTTGGAATATTTAATTAGAAAAAAGTAGATTAAAAACCAGCAACTGGGGCTGGAGCGATAGCACAGCGGGTAGGGCATTTGCCTTGCACGCGGCCGACCCGGGTTCGATTCCCGGCATCCTATATAGGGTCCCCTGAGCACCGCCAGGAATAACTCCTGAGTGCAGAGCCAGGAGTAACCCCTGTGCATTGCCAGGTGTGACCCAAAAAGCAAAAAAAAAACCCAAAAAAACCCAGCAACTATTATACTGATCAAACTGGAAGCAGTCTAAGTGTCCGAGTGCCCCTCACTGGGCATGGACGCACAGAGCCACACACTCACCAGGGAACCCTAGGTTCTTTGAATTTTGGGGGCTTTAGAGCCACACCTGGCCATGATCGAGGGACCGATGTGGTGCCAGGGATCAAACCCAGGTTGGCCACATGCTAGGCAAGAGTCCCACCTGCTGGCCTCTCTCCAGCCTATGAGTTTGTTTTTGGTTTTTCTTTTTTTTTGGGGGGGTCACCAACCCAGCTCTGCATTCAGGAATCACTGCTGGCGGGGTTCAGGGGACCATATGGGATGCCGGGGACCAAACCCAGGTTGTCTGTGTTCAAGACAAGTGCCCTGCCCATTCTACTATCTCTCTGCCCACCAAGCTCCTTCCTGAGATGATGCAGTGTCCTACAGCCGTGGTGATGGACACATGACTCCATTCAGGGACTGAGCCCTGAGTCCCACACTGTAAACAGGTGAAGCCAAGGGAGTCAGACCTCAACCAACAGAACAGAGAGAAAGAAAGAAAGAGAGAGAGAGAGAGAGACAGACAGACAGACACAGACAGACAGACAGGGAGCCAGTTTGATGGGCTGGGGCATGCTCTGTGCAGTACTGCTGGAACCTGTCCCCAGCAGTGCTGAGATGGACAGAGCAAAAAGCACCATCACAGAGCAGTGCTGGGGCGGGCTCCATGCACTGGTCACCATGCCCACCACATATGGTGCACGAGGCACACTGGCATGAAGCTGAAGCGACCAGGGCCCAGAGCGGTAACACGGAAGGGAGGGTGTTGGCCTCACACACAGTCAGGCTGGGTTTGCTCCTCAGCACCCCGTACGGTTCCCTGAGTCCCACTAGGGGTGATCACTGAGTGCAGAGTCAGAAGGAAGTCCTGGGCACCACTGAGTATGGCCCCAAAACAAAAAACTGGAAATGGAACTGTCCCTAGACAGTTGGTGGACATGGTGTATCCTGTCCACTTGGAGTATTATGCGGCAGTGTTAAAGGTATGGCCATGCCCAGTGGAACTCCTCCAGGAGACACTGTGAAGCAAAGAAGGAAGAGGAAGCGGTGAGTGCGGAGAAGGGGGGAGAGGGGCCTCCCCAAGACAACGCCACCTGTCCAGACTGAGGGAGGAGGAGAGTGTAAGGACAGAGAGAGGAGAACGTGCCCAGGGATACTCCAGAGCTCCACGTACCCCCTCACTGTGCTGCACGACGGTCCCGATGTTCTGCAGCGACTGGAAGTTCTGTGTGTTGACGGAGCCAAACTCCACAATCTCGTCACCCACCTGCAGGCCCTGAGGAGAGCAGAGAGGGCATAGGCAGCCGAGGGGACGCTGGACGCTGCCCCCTCGACAGCCGCTCAGAGTGGCTCTCTGGGGCCAGGAGATGGTGCAGGGGGCCGAGCTCCATCCCTGGTAGTCCTAAGCAGCACTGCTCCAAGTACTGACCATCCGCAGCCAGGACCTCCCGTATCAGCTGAGGGGACAGCGGCCATGGCCACTGATAGCTGGAAGCAGGATACCAGATGCAGAGGCCTGGAGGAATGGGAGGGCCTGTGCACCCCACAACCGGGATAGGTGGCCACACCAGGCACAGGGGAAGAACGTGGAGTGGGCGGGGCAGGGGCGCCTGCGGAGCTGGCCAGTGAGGGGCCAGGCCACTACAGACGGGGAGCCCAGGTCCCCTAAGCAAGGCCAGGAAGGCCATCAGGCGGCCACCAGGGCAGAGACTCCTGATGCAGTGACCGTAGGGAGCTGAGTGCCCTCCCCGGGGGCACTTCCCACCCCCGGGGACACTTCCCACCGTGTTCCGTAAGCGGACAGCAAAAGCCCTGGGCCCCCACCAGCCTACCAAGCAGGGTTAGGGCGCGGGCTTACAGCTTTGCTGGCGGGGGAGCCCGCGCTGACACTGCCCACTTTGGCGAAGGCCTGCGGGGTGTGGGGCCCGGTGCCCGGGGCCAGGCCGGCGCTCGCGGCCTCCTGCTGGGCCTCCGCCAGGTCCCGGGCCTGCTTCTCCTTGTCGCGCGCGTGCAGCTGGTGCAGGGCCTCCTCCACCTGCTTCATCACCGCCTGGTGGTCATTCTGCAAACCTGCAGGGAGGCACGGTCAGGGCGGGGAAGGCGCTCTCAGGCCCTGGCCTTTTTTTTTTTAAACTAGAACCAAATGGTCTTTTTATTTTTTTCTTTTGCTTTTTGGGTCACACCCGGCGATGCTCAGGGGTTACTCCTGGCAGTGCTTGGGGGACCATATGGGATGCTGGGAATTGAACCCAGGTTGGCCGCGTGCAAGGCAAAATCCCTACCTGCTGTGCTATTGCTCCAGCCCCAGGCCCTGGCTTTTCAGCCCAACACCAGCGGGACCTGCAGAAGCCCGCAGAAGACCAGGAAGAGAGCTAGGGAGAGGAGTGGGGCCCCCAAATGCAGCAGGCGTCCGTGATGGAAGCGGGGGCAGCCCGGGCAGGAGGTGGGGGGGTTGTCGAGAAGATCTGAGGTGAAACCCAGCAAAGGATTCCCTCAAGATGACCACTCAGGGCTCTGCAGGCCGAAGCCAGATGCCAGGCCGTGGGACACAGTATCTTTGCAGGCTGCAGGAGGGCTGGCATTCTGGAAACTTCCATTCAACCTCTGAGGAACTCCCTCTGCTGCAGAAGGCCTGAGCTTTCCTGGAGCCAGACCTGGAGCAGGGCTCCCCTGTGGGCACTGCTGGCTGACCGGCTGCTTCGGCCTTAGCTTTGGGGTACACGAACACGCCACACCCAGAGGCCACAGATTCGATCATGCAGAGAGCCAGGTGCATGCAGGAAGTCTGGATGGGGTTTGTGAGGCAGACGTAGCTCCTCTGACTCAGAAGACACCCCCAGAATAAATTGAGGACCCCAGAACTTTCAGCACACCTGTCAGGCAGGGAAGCATTCAAACCTGCGAGGCTTGACTGTCAGGGAAAGAAAGTCAGGGACCCAATTAATGATGCATCACAACTCTAACCAGAATCCAAAAAGCAGCTACCTCTCCTCGGAGAAAATGGGCCCAAAGGCATTTTATTTGTTTTGGCTTTTTGGGTCACGCCTGGTGATGCTCAGGGGTTACTCCTGGCTCTGCACACAGGAATTACTCCTGGCAGTATATGGGGGGACCCTATGGGATGCCAGGGATCAAACCTGGGTAGGCCGTGTGCAAGGCAAACCCCATTCCCGCTGTACTGTGCTCAGGCCCTCCAAAGACATTTTAAAAACAACCCTCTTGGGGGCTAGAGAGATAGCACAGCGGATAGGGCGTTTTCCTTGCATGCAGCCAACCCGGGTTCGATTCCCAGCATCCCATATGGTCTCCTGAGCACCACCACCTGGGTGCAGATCCAGGAGTAACCCCTGTGTACTGCCAGGTGTGACCCAAAAAACAAAAAAACAAAAAAAAACCCTCTCACCACTGCCCTGTGCCAGAGAGGAGACAGTTCAGTGGGTAGGGAGCTTGCCTTACACGTGGCCAACCAGAGTTTGAACCCCGGTACCCCAGAAGGTCCCTTGAAGTGATCCCTGTGCACAGAGCCAGGAGCAAACCCTGAGCACTTCCAGGTGTGGTTCAAAACCCAGAAATTTTTATTTTATTTATTTTTTTGCTTTTTAGGTCACACCCGGCGATGCACAGGGGTTACTTCTGGCTCTGCACTCAGGAGTTACTCCTGGCGGTGCTCAGGGGACCATATGGGATGGTGGGAATTGAACCCGGGTCAGCTGCGTGCAAGGCAAACGCCTTACCCGCTGTGCTATCACTCGAGCCCTGAAATTTTTTACTTTTGCTCCCTGAAATTTAAGATTCCTTTACTGTTTATTCAAATGAAGGCAAATATAATTTTAAATTCTTCATGAGTTCTATTATACTAACAATCAAAGCCCAATCAAACAAATACTACAAATTACTGAAAAGGGCACTAAACGCATTTTATCCCATGGTAAATAATGGGATAAAAATTAACTTGCAAAACCTTTAAGTATACAGATTTAATTTGATGAAACTGCAATAATTTAAAGACCAGCATTCCTGTAATGGTTTCTATAGGTTTTCACTAAAGCTGTTAAGAAAAATTTCCCAAAAGGAATCCAATTTTGCAACAGTTCTACCAACATAAAATATAATCTTAAAACAAAGGCTCTAAGGGCTAAAGAGATAGTTCAGCTGATAGGAGTTTGCCATGCAAGAGGCTAATGTGGGCTAGGTCCCCAGCACCCCATATGGTTTCCTAAGCACTGCCAGGAATGATCCCTGAGCACTGACAGGTGTGGCCCCAAAACAGATTCAACAACAGAAACAAAGGCTCTAACTAAGTCTCACTGTGAACCTACCCATACTGTCTTTTTTAATTCTAGTAGCTTAATGAGAAAATTTTTTCCTTTTGGCATTTTAAACACCAACAGCATTCCTCAGTTAACACTGCTTTTAAGTTACTGAACCAAAAAAAAAAAGTCAATAAAATACTAAGTAGAGCTTAAGTTTATATAATCAGAGAACAAATACTCCCAGTGGTGTAAGAACAGTGGTTTTCTAAGCCATATAATGATTAAACTATCACAGAAATGTGCATCTAAAGTCAAATGCAAGTAATTACATCAGATTTTAGCTAAAAAAAAAGTTCTCAATTCCATCACTATAGTAGTCTTTCTCATTATTAATTTCTTCTGACAGCCAATATAAAGTCTCTATTTCCTATATAAAATGTTCTTTAAGTATGCTAATTAGTTCAATAATTCAAACAGTTTAAAATACAAAGTGTTAGGGGACAGTCAGGGCACTTGTCTCACACTTGTCCAACCCAGGTTTAATCCCTGGCATCCCATACAACCAATCCCCTGAGCCCACCAGGAGTGACCCTTGACACAGAGCCAGGAATAAGTCCTGAGCACTGCCAGATGTGCGCCCCCCCCCCCAAAAAAAAACAAACAAAAAAGGGCCAGAAAGATAGTAGGGTGTTTCCCTTGCATGTGGCAACCCAGTTCAATCCCTGGCCTTCTATAAAGTCCCCACAGCACCACCAAAAGTACTTTCTGGGCGCAGAACCAGGAGTAACCCATGAGGTGTGACCCCCAAACAAAAATAGTAACAGAAAAACCCACAGTGTTTCAGTAATAAATCATTAAGGGGAATAATTATAATTCAAGAATAACTTCCTAGAAAACAGTGGAGTGGAGCACTAAAGATTTATCCCTCCATTAAAATAATAACTTGCTGGGAAACTCTAGTTGCTGACAACTCTAGAATAAAAAAATACAAAGTAATTAGAAGAGCAGTCAAAGTGAAAAAATAAAAGGTGAATTTTGGAAAGAAAGCATATGGCACTTTTGTTTTCCTGTCTATCATGTTCCATCCACATGGTTTCAGAAGTTGTGGGGACAGAAGTCTATGTTTCTGGTGGGCTGGACTGATGGGCAAAGGGTGAAAAGAGAACCTGTTCTTAAAGTACAGTGTTTATTTGTTTTCACCTGCTCGACAGTCCTGAAGGCCTAGAGCAGAGACTGAACCCGATATCCCACCCCCGCCCAGTCAGAATGCCCATCAAGGGATCTGCCATAAGTCCAGTGACAGAACAAGTCAAGCCGCAAATACAAGAAACACTGGAAAGGAAGAAAATGCAGTGAAAGCATTAGGGCTTGGAAGGACCCATATACACCAGCACAAACAGTGTGTACGCATCCCCTCAAACCAGACACATACACAGAAAGCTGGAGAGGACGGTAAACTTGTACCCATAATGAACCTATGGGTTTGGTGCAAGCAGGAGGTAGAGGGAAAGACAGTATTGAAGGAAGCTTAGTTAGCTCTGAGTTGGAGAAATGTTCAAGCTCTGAAACAAAGTACAAAGACAGCAAGAAGAGCTTTATCCCACCCCTTCTGGCCTCCAGAGGGGTATGGCTGACTACTCAAATAAAGCAACAGAAATTTTAGTGACAATATATTACAGGGAACATGACCTTCGCTAAAAAGAACCTGAACAAATCACTAGACAGACTGAACCCTTGCAGTCCTCAGCCATCAAAAACAAACTTCCGGGCTGGAGAGAGAGCACAGTGATGAAGGCACTTGTCCCGCAAGCTGCCAGTGGTTCAGTCCCCAGCACAACATACAGTACCCTGAGCACCACCAGTAATAACAGCTGAGTACAGAGCCAGGAATAAGCCCAGATACTGCCAGGTGTGGTCTACAAACAAAAAAATCTTCAGGAAGAGGAGACTTATATTCAGAGAAATGACATCATAATATGTAAAACACCAAGTTTTATCAACAAAAAATTTACAAGGCATATATAAAAAACATATAGGTATGGACTATTCGTAGAAAAAAAAATTGAGAGTAACTATACCTAAGAAAGGCAAGCACTGAATAGGAAGACTTTTAAATCAACTGTTTCAAGTCTTCAATAATGAATTAAAAGGAAGCCATAGGCAAAGGAAACTAGAAAAAGCAATGAATTAACAAGAGATATCAATAAACCAAAAACTTATGAAAGAAATAGAAATCCTGATTCCTGATGCAGGTAAGTATAAAAAAATAAAAATTTCACTAGGTGGATTCAAATGAGCACCTGAAGATTGGAAAAGTGAGATTAACCATTCTGAAAGGCAGAAGGGAATAAACAAAAGTGACAAAGCACATGAAATCTGTGGACACACCAGCAAACATACTAATATACATAATATGGGCCTCCATAAAGGAAAAAAAGAAACGGAAATGGGCTGGAAATATCTGAAGAGATGATAGATTGGAAGAAATCCATTTTGAATAAATAAATAACAAACTCCATGAATTCAACTAAAATTCTTTGGAGAAATTTATTTATATCAAATGACACATCTATAAAATACCTAAGGAAGTATAATCCAAGGTCTTGTCATTAACTAAATAATGAAACTAACAAGAGAGATAATGAGCTTTTAGAAAAGATTTTTAAAGACCACTAAAAGGAGAGGAAATAACAAAATTTTTTAACATTCTTAATATTTGCTATTACCAATCATTTCATAACCCAAGTAATGCAATCAATTATCTTTTGAAGGATATATGTTACATAGAGAAAGAGTCCTTTATCGAGGAATAAGTATGTTCTCAACATAGTTCCTAAGATTCCTCACAATTTCCATAACCTCTACATAAGAAAACTAATTTTACAACATAATTAAGTATACAAAGACTGACAAATTTTATAGGTGCTTATAAATGGTAGTCTGTTAATTTCAATAAGCACAAATAGTATGCTAATGAGTTCTCAGGGTCTCAAACTAGGTTCCTAACTCCATTTTCCACCACCTTCAATATATCCTACACACTATAGTTAGATTGCATCCTTTTGCAAACTGCGCGAGCTTTGAGTTTAATTCTTTGCCAATAATACCTAATGTGTAATTTCATATCCATGGTCCTTCTGAATCAGAATCCATTAGACATTTTCTGTTTTTAATATATTCTACACAGTACAGATATTAGAATACTCGGTGATCTAATTTCTGTTCCTTTACTCTCTTCTCTGCCCAGACTTTCGACTATCACTTCCAAAGCCATGTTGTCTGAGACACTTTCTAATTTCACTTAAATAAGAAGCAACCACTTCCTAAATTTCCAAACTCCATTCTTTGTACTTATAGGGTGTTTTTTCATTTTATGGTGAATGATTTGTATATGTAAATAGTATGCTCCATATTCAGAGAGTTCATTCAGAAAAATTCAATGAATTCAATCATTCTGATGTCTCTTCATGCCTGAAACACATTTCCATAAAGATCTGATTCACTGGGTCCAGAGAAGAGTACAGCAGGTAAGGTGCTTGACTTGCACACAGCTGTCCCTCATTCAATCGCTAGCACTGCAGGTGGTCCTCAGTAGCACCAGGAGTGATTCCTGAGTATAAAGTCGGGAGTAAGCCCTGAGGACTGTCTAGGTGTAGTTCAAAATAAGAACAAAATTTTAAAATATTTGGTTCACTGAAGCAACACTTGAATACTCTATGGCAAAGACATACCATTTGTTTTTAAGGGTAAAATCATAAGATGCCTATAAATGTCACGTTTTAAACTATAAAACTGAATACCCAAACAACACTATATTAATTCTTAAAACTGCTAGTATCAGGGCCAGACGGGTAATTTAACACTGAGGTTAAAAAGCTTGCCAATGCACACAGTCGACCCCAGTTCAATCCCTGGAAATCACATAGGTACCACCCAAATCACAAATACCACCAGGAGTGACCCTGAATACAAAGTCAGGAGTAAGCACTGAAGGCAGCCAAATTTGAACCCCAAACAACAAAACCCTCCTGCTAATGTGGATTTTTTTTATCTACTGCAAAATAGTTTCACTTCTCCACAAGTAGATTTCCCAAATGCTGAGAAATAAATGTGGTTCCCACACAACCCCCGCCCCACCTCAAATTCATATGCTAAAATTCTATACTAAAAACACCCAAGCATAAAAGTAAGTCACAAGAGTAGGTTCTCCAAAATGGTTCTTATCAAAGAGAACCCAGAGATATCCTTGCCCATTTCAGGAAGAACTCCCTTTCAGAAAGCAACCAGGCTGCTGCTGCTGCCTTAATTTTTTGACTTCTCAGCCACTAACACTGTGAGAAATGTTTCTGTAGCTTCTATGTGGAACTTTGCTTTTGCATCTCAAATAGACTAATACCGGAAACTCACCTCAAACAAGCGCAAGTCAGCAGGAACTCTGTCCCCAACGGAAAGGTAAACCGTATCACCTGGAACCAAGTCTCGTGCAAGTGTATGCTCCAATTTCCCTTCACGTACACTGTATCATGAAGTACAAATAACCATGGATAGAAAAGAAAGCCAAATAATTAAAAAAAATTTTTTCCAGTGGGCTTTCCTGAGGGAATATACATAGAATTATTACCCCTTACGTGAAGTCAAGTATAAACCAAGAAACATCATTTTGGAGCTCTAGGTAATTAAGCTACTCAGATGAAATAAAATTTTAAAAAATGCACTAGAAAATCTGGCAAGCTATTAAGATGCAAAAAGAAAAAAAAAGAAGCAACTTTTGGAATCATCTGGGTCTGTTTGTGCTTCACGGTGTGAACTGTGCACATATAAAGCTGCACACATAAAGAGAGCAGGTAATACATCCATTTCTAAGGAGTTTCAAAACCAAAATCAGTACTTTTAACTTTATTGGGGATGTTGTGGTGGGAGGTGTCATGCCCAGCATCACCCCGGGTGGTGCTTAAGTTGACCATATGCAGTACTAGGGACCAAACTGGGTTTGCCAGCATGCAAAGAAAGTAGTGTAGTACACTCTGTCACACTGAATAGAGCATGCATGTCTCTTATCAGGTTACTGGTTATTGAATTTTACCTTCCATGAAAAGAAATCTGGGACTACAGTGTAAAATGTCCCAAGGATCAAAATTCAGGGTCTCAGAGACCAACTTCTAACTTTAAGTGTGTAAATCCATACAAGAAACAAAGATCATACCAATGGCATTCTGGTGGCATAAGTTTACTCAGTTCTTCAAGAGATTTTTCTGAGCGATACTCCTATTCAAAAAAATACAAAGCAATCATAGTAAGAAAAACATTACAAAGAAAATAAAAAATGTATGCATACACTATATTCCACATTAAAACTAAATACTTCATTCACAAAAATCTCCCATCCCTTTTCTTATTTTTTACTTGCAATGAGAGTCCTCTCATAAAATCATATTCCTAATAGTATTATAGTAAGTAATTTTGAGAACTAAATAATCCCGATCTACACTTGAATATTTAATGTTCAAACCTAAGGCCAAGTTATTTATAGGAAAAGAAAAATACTGACTAGTAGTATGCCCCCAAAATAAGTAATTGAGCGATAGCACAGCGGTAGGGCTTTCGCCTTACAAGCGGCCAACATGGCCGACCCGAGTTCGATTCTCCGCCCCTC
>JAOXYA010191658.1:0-20514 GCA_028565675.1 Sorex palustris | reverse complement strand
CTAAGACCACAGCCTTAGAGGGACAGGGAGGGAGATGGAGGGGCTGAGACATTGGTGCAAACCTTGAGAAGGGGCAGTAGCTGCATCCACTTGTCCTGGCTCCCCTCCATGCTGTGTAGGGGTCACCCCACACCATGGCCCCTCTGTGGGAGGGAATTTTCCCCTGAGTTCCTGACTCTTTCCTAGGAGAGCAGTGGCCTGTGGGTCCCCGGGGTCCTACAGCTCATCTTCTGTCCTTGAATCCAGTCTGAGTGTTCAGTGTGGTGAGGACTGTGTCACTTTGACCTAAGGTGTCCCCAACCCACCATCTGGCCCTCCCCCTGCCCACAGCGGCCACCTGCTCTCCTGGTGCCCCTCAGGCTCTTCTAGTCATTTCCCTTTTCTTTCCCATGAGCTCAGAGGAGCCTGAGGCACAGTCCCAGGGACCCAAATTGGCCCATTCCAACACTCTTTCTTCGGTGGTGGGAGAGTTTCTGAAAGAAAAGCCTTGTAGTTGCCCCTCTCACTAGCCCGTTCCCAACCAGATGTGACCCCATGCCCTTCCCATAGGGAGCAATCTTGTCTCCACCCTGTTGGGAGGAAGATTTTCTCCCTGGCCAGCAACCACCCAACAATTGAGTCATGCTCTTGTATTCTTTCCTATTTGATATTTTTGGGGAAGGCCAGCTGGTGATCCTCATGGCTTCCCCTTGTCTCTGCACTCAGGAATCACTCCTGGCTGTTTTCGGAATGCATATGGGATGCCTGATTGAATCCTTGTGAACCACATTAGTTAAAAATCCCCCATTTCCTTTTAGTGCTCGGTCATTTTTCATTGGAAACTATATTGCAATTTATTTTTTCTGGTTTTATTCTGGGCCCACAGTTTGTGGTTCTCAGGTGTTTCTCCTGGCTCGGCACTGAGGAATCCCTTCTAGAGGTGACTAATGAGATGCAAACTTCAAAAACTATGATAATTTCTATTTTGGGTTATTAAAAATGCTAAATTCAGAAAAGAAATAGTGACTTAGGATTTCTTTCCGCTATATCCAACTTCTAAAGACCAAAATTTCTTCCTCTTGACATTCTCTTTGCTGTTATGGTTTTCGTTTTGTCTTCTTTTCCTGCTTTTAGGCGACCCTGGTAGTTCTATGGACTTACTCCCACCCCTGTGCAGGGGACTCACTCTGGCAGGATTCGGGCACTGTATGCATGACTGGGAATGAACCTTGGTGAGCCGTGTATAAGGCAAAAACCCTACCTATATAGACTCTAACCTCAAATGAATGTTTTCATGCTTATCTTCCTCCTCCTTCCTGAGAGATCAAACAGATCAAACAGAAATTTTCATCAAAATCATGGATTTATTAAGAAACAAATAGGGAGTATGGTGGCGTATGGTGGCGTCAGCAGGTCAACCTGTACCTACGGGGTGAGTGCATCAGCTGCCTCATGGTGATTTCGGGCTTCTAGATACCACAAAATTGTTGCTTTGCCTTTTCCAGAACCCAACCACTTGGGGCTAAGTGTACCAATAAATTAAACGGCCTAGAATCAGGTATGTGGGAGCCATACCCACAAACCACCTCCGGCTCTGCTATATGAGCTCACTTACAGGCCTTGTTGCAGAGATTGATAAATCTCGAAGAGATCAATAGACTCAGTGAGGGACTGTAGTGCGGAGGTAGGCTAGAATCTGTGACTGAGATATCCCCATCCACTTGGATTTGGACTGTGTCTCCTCCCCACAGCTCCCCAACTTTCCAGTTGCTTGACAGTCACACCCATAGAAAGCCACTGGCGCCATGTAATCTCACGAACGGCCAAGACCCAGAGACTGTAAACTAACGCTCTTGGAAGAGAGCACCTGACAGCACGCAAGGCTGTCCTCACCAAGGCACCTTGGTTAGGGGCGGGTTGAGTCTCCCTCCCCGCCCCAAGCAGAGACCCATCAGCATAAATCCTCCAGAACCCAATGGCTGCCATCTTCAAGTCTATTCTCCACATGCTCGACAACCTCTCCCAAGAGGGAAAGAGCCTCATTCAAGACGGATGAACCTCACTGGCAGTTGTTGGCCGGAAATTCCAGGTACGAGGGATTTCATGACTGTGATCTCCAAGCCACCTCAGATGGGGACTGGGCCTCCTCCCCCAACTCTCCAGGTTTCCAGTAGCTTGGAAGTCACACCTACAAACTGCCTCCAGCACCATGTAATCTCATCAACGGCCAAGACCCAGAGACTATAAACTAAAGCTCCTGGAAGAGAATGACAAAGAATTTCCTGGACATTATATTCTATCCATAACTGTATCAATGTAACACTGTCATCCTGTTGTTCATTGATTTCCTCAAGCAGGCACCAGTAATGTCTCCTTCGTCCTAGTCCTGAGATTTTAGAAAGTGCCACATTTGAGGCTCTTTCAAGATCCGGGGGAATGAGACCCATCGTTGTTACTGGGTTTTGGCATTTCGAATACGCCACGGGGAATTTGCCAGACTCTGCCGTGCAGGAAGGATAATCTCGGTAGCCAGTCGGGTTCTCCAAGAATAAGAACTAGATAATAAGGTGTCGTGTGGCTGCAAATGCCTGAGATCTTGGAAACAGCCACAGCCATGCTTAAGACCACTCTCCACACGTTCAGATGAGGCTCACACATGAAGGAACCAGCAGAGGAAACCAGGCATGAGAGACCCAGGGCTGAGATCTCCAAGCCTGCTCGGATCGGGACTGGGCCTCCTCTACCCAGATCCCCTATCTTCCAGTAGGTAGGCGTTACACCCACCAACTGTGTTATCCCATCAACGGCCAAGACCCAGGTCCATAACAAACAATACAAAAGAAATTGTCTAGCATTGCCTTCTTGGCAAGTTTGAGTGGTGCTGAGACTGGTATCAAAATATCCAATGTAAAAAAAGTAGAGAGAGGCTATGGGGGATATTGTCTGCCACATAGTCAGGAAAGATTTGAAATGGGTGTGGGGGAGGGGGAGTACTGGGGATTTTGGTTGTGGAAAAGGTGCAGTGGTGAATGGATGTGTTTTTCTGATTGTATGACCGAAACTCAAACATGTAAGCTGTGTAACTGTTAAAAAAAGAAAAAGAAAGAAATACAAACCAGTAAAACAAAAGAGAGAAAGAGAGAGAGAGAGAGAGAGAGAGAGAGAGAGAGAGAAACCAAAAACAAAAGAGAGAATTCAGTTAAAAGGAATTAACTCCTGGCTAGTGGCCAATGCATTGTACAGCAGGTAGGCCATTGGTCTTCATGCAGCTGACTCAGGTCAGTCCTGGTGCCTCTATGGTTCCCAGAACACAGCAGGAGAGATCCCTGAGCACAGAGCTTAGAGTAAGCACTGAGTACCGCCACGTCAGCCCCCTCACTCATACACAACACACACACACACACACACACACACACACACTTTCTCTCTATTTTTCTTTCTTTCTCTCCTCTCTCTTTTCTCTCTCTCTCTCTCTCTCTCTCTCTCTCTCTCTCTCTCCCCAGTTAAGACTTGGTCTTGCAGGTTCCAGAGCAAAGATATATATTGTCCGTACGGTTGTCACTAGAGTTCTCAGGTGAGCCCAGCGCTGTGTGGAG
The DNA here is from genome assembly GCA_028565675.1 of Sorex palustris. NCBI lineage: Eukaryota > Metazoa > Chordata > Mammalia > Eulipotyphla > Soricidae > Sorex > Sorex palustris. The sequence continues at coordinate 16,939 of JAOXYA010191658.1, read as the reverse complement.
CTGTTTCTGCCTCTTTGAGGGACAATATTTTGGCAGGGCTGAGTTGGATTATTGGGCAAAGATGTAACCCTTCTATATTTGTATAGGAGATCATCTCCATTCAGTGGGATATTAGGTACCTCTTGTCTGCTTCAGTTTGTTCAGGAACTAAACCAGGGGCTGCTTAAGGCTGAATCCTGACTCTAGGCTCAAGGACACATGTGGCTTTGAGTTCAGGGTACCCTAGGATGAGAAATAATACCGGGTTGGCTTTGTGCAAGGCTACTGCCTTTTAGGTTGTAGCATCTCTCCAGCACTAAGCACCCCATGTCTGGAGGTGCTGAGCGCCCCTTGTGGATCTACCAGCTCAACAAAGTTTTGGAACTGAGTATCTGTGGGGTCACAGCCTCTCTGGATCCTGATTCAAACATTTGGCAGCTGGTCTTAGGCAAATGATACCTGTTCCAGGCCAGGGTGGCACAACACAGAGGAATAAGTTTCCTGTCATCGTGGAACTTTCTAGAAAGTGCTCAGCCTACTCTCCTTTTCTCAGTCTTGCAGAGAAACACGAATCACAATAAAGACAGACTCACAGTTTTGCAAAACAATTTATTTGAAACACCAGAACTCAGAAACATGCATGAGATGCCCTAGAGCATCACATTCCACACAACCTGCCCAGTGTCCCTCTTCCAGAAGAAGATCCTGTCTCTATGTACACCACATCACCTGTGAAGGTGATCAAGGTGGGCAGGACAGGGACCCACCAATAGCCAGAAGCTCCGGTGACCTTCATCACCTGGACCATCCCCAGAGTCACAGTCCTCAGGCAGCAGCTGAGGGGAGCCGATACTGATCCAGTCCTGCAAAGTCATCGTCCCCAGGAACCCAATACATCTGAATAAATTCATCAATATCCTGGGTACTGGATGCCCAGGGGGGCTCAGACACCTCCAGCAGTATCTCATCCAATAGGTCCTTAGGCTGAAAATCCAGCTCTGGGCTCCTAGGAGACGCTCCTGCCACTCTGGAGTGCTCCCCATCTGAGTCCAGGGGTGCTCCCAGGTTCAAGGGGCTACAAGTACTGGCAGAGCTGGGAGAAGAAGATTCCAGGGAGTGGTGGAGAGAGCAGGGGTCCCCCTCACTCCCTGCTCGGCGCTGGGGGGCTGGCAAACTCCTCCTCTCCAGATTTGTTTTCTTTCTTTTTGCTCTCTGGTTCTTGAACCAAACCTGAGGGTACAGAAGAGAAATTCCTTTAAGTGAGTGAAAAGACGCAGGGGCTACTCCTGGCTCTGCACTCTGGAATTATTCCTGGCGGTGCTTGGGGGACCATCTGGGATGCTGGGAATTGAACCCAGTTTGGCCACATGCAAGGCAAATGTCCTTATCTGCTCTGCTATTGCTCCAGCCCCAGATCACCTCTTTTTAAAATTTTTTTTAATTTTTATTAGTGAGACACCGTGAGGTACAGTTGTAGACTTACAAATTTTTGTGCTTGGGTTTCAAGTATACAATGATCAAATACCCATCCCTCCACCAGTGCCCATCTCCCACCACCATGGATCCCAGTATCCCTCCCACCCTGCATCCCCCCCATCCCACCCTGCCTCTGTGGCAGGGCATTCCCTTTTGTTCTCTCTTTCCTATTGGGTGTTGTGGTTTACAAAAGAGGCAATGGGTGGCAATCATGTTTGGTCTATAGTCTACTTTCAGCATGATCGCCTCTTTTATGGAGCTGGAGAACTAAGGCAAGCATCACAGATGGTTCTGGCCCCTGCCAGGAGGGATCCCTGAATGCAGAGCCAGGTTTATCCCGGTGCTCTGCCTGGTGTGTCCCCAAACCAAAAACAACAACAGCAACAACAACAACAACAAAACATCCAACAAAGTAAAAGAAAAGAAATGACGGGCCCATAGAAACTCTGTGTTTCTCTCCCCTTCTCAGAAGTTCATTCCACTGACCTGGGCTGACGTCACACCCACCCACAGATGCCTCAAGCACAACACACTGGCAGCACCTAGCTGCCAGGGAAACGAGACAGGGATGCTCTGGCTCATGCTGATCAGGCATCACCTCTGGTCCACAATACTATAGATGAGGTTCCTGAGCGCAGAGCCAGGAGTCAGTTCTGAGCCCTGCAGGGTGGGGGTTTCAAAGCCTGATCAAAAGAAAAAAAAAGAAATGAAAGATCCATGGAAGTGTTTCCCTCTTTCAGTAGACAACTCCATTAACTTAATGACCTTCCATCTACCAATGCTCATAGATCACAGAAAAAAATGCAAAAAAAATCTTTTAATTAAAAAAAAGGAAATGGAGTGTTGTGACTGCAGAGATTTATTTGACCTAGAATTACTCTATGACAAAAATGTGCAGGAGGTGTGATCTCTAGACTTGGGATGCACTTGAGAAACTCACGCAGTCTCTTACCATAACCACATGTATGTACAAGCTCGTTTCTGACGCCAGACTGTGGATGGTGGCCCAGCCTAGGCTCAGATTCTTCTGGGATGCATCTCTGAGCACCCTCAGCTGTGCTGGGTTGAACCTCATGTGGGGCTTGCGAGTGTGTTTTCTACTTTCTGCAGGAAAAAGACAGGACGGTCTAGGAAACCGAAGGGGTTGAAAATGACTCCCCAGAGCAAGAACAAGGATTCTACTCATACACTCACACACCCACCCAGAACTCCCCCAGGGTGTCCATGTACTGGAGAGACCCTCACAGTAGCACCCACACTATTGTACAAGAGATCTCTACACAGCTGGACAAACGGCAGCCTCACTCGGACAAACTCTGCTGGAAACTCAAGAGACGACAGAGCTATGCTGCAGAGCTTTCTGGGACCTCTAATAGTCCCCTGCACCCACTAGAGAGATCCTTGAGCACAGGACCAGTCCTGAGCCCTGAATACTACCAACTATGCCACCTCCCAACACACACACACAAATAGGAAAAAAAGGAAAAAAGAAACTCAAGAGAAAGATGACTGTGAGGCAGGAGCACAAAATATCCTCTCATGTCTCCTGGATAAAGATGCAAAATGAGCAAAAAAGAGAAAGGGTAGAAAAGTGACAGGACCCAGGAGCAGACACAGAGGATGGAGGGAGGTCTTTTGCACAAAGTGGAAGTAGGGACACCATCGAGGTTTGCAAGGCTCTCTTGAGCAAAATCACTGCAAAGCGTGAAACCAAGTTCGCAGTTCCCTCAAAGTTTCTCCCAATTATTCACCTCCATCTAAAATCCAACTAATTCTTACCGTTTTTCTAGCTTACCTTCCATAGAATATTCCGGAAAGAGATGCACATCCATAGCTGTTGTGTTCTCTGAGTTCTCCAGTGAAGTATATGGCTGGCCTTGGCCTCAACAGCCTCTTTTTATAGGAAACAGAGTAGTAATAGGACACCAGGTAAGGTCATACCTTATAGGGACCTACCCTCATCTCCACACTCATAGGATCCCACACCCACAAACTGCCCCACGCACCATGTAATCTCATCAACTGCCAAGACCCAAAGACTATAAAGAAAAGCTCCTGGAAGAGAACAACACAGAATATCCTGGACATTATATTATATCCATCACTTGATCACTTGACATCCAGTTACTCATCGATTTGCTCGAGCAGTTGCCAGCAACCTCTCCATTCGTCCCTGTCTCGTGCTAGTATAGCCTAATGGCATCTTCTTATTCCAGGGACACAAAGAGCCTCAAACCCATCATTCAGGGTCTTGGCAAAGAAGTCTGACCATCTCATAGGTTGTCGCCCACGTGATCTTTTGATGATCTTTTGACGTCCTGTGAAATCCAGTCGGCAACGGCTCTAGTTCAGCAGTCGTCTCCAATTGCATTACGTGTCCAGCCCATCTGATTTTCGACAACTTAGCAAACGAGGCAGCGTCCCTGATTCGTGAGCATCGATGGAGGTTGGAACTCTGGATTCCTTCTCTCATTTGAGTGAAATGTGATACTCCAAGCATAGCTCTTTCGATACCTCTTTGGGAAACCTGAATAGTGTTCTCATCTTGATTTTGTAGGGCCCAGGTCTCTGAGGCATATTTCAATGCAGGAAGAACAGTGGAATTGAAGAGATGTGCCCAGAGCCAGAGGTTCTTTGGAATGGAACAGATGCACTGGTAGAAGGGATGGGTGTTTGATGATTGTATGACCAAAAATCAAACACGAAAACTGTATAATTGTTAAAAAAGAAAAACAAACCAATAAAGCAAAAAAAAAAATAGAAAGAAAGAACTAAAGAAAAGGGAGTTCAGTTATAAGAACTCCCTCCTGGCTAGGGGCTAATGCATTATATAGCAGGTAGGACATTGGCCTTGATGCGGCTGACTCAGGTCAATCCTGGTGCCTATATGGTCCCCAGAACACAGCAGGAGAGATCTCTGAGCACAGAGCCAAGAGTAAGCCCTGAGTACTGCCATGTGTGCCCTCTCACTCATACAAACACACACTTTCTCTCTCTTTCTCTTTCTCTCTCTCTCTCTCTCTCTCTCTCTCTCTCTCTCTCTCTTTTCATTTAAGAAGAGTCTTGCAGGTTCCAAAGCCAGGCACAGATTGTCCATATGGTTGTCTCAAGAGTTTTTGGGTGATCCCAGAGCTGTGTGGGGCTGTTTCTGCTTCTTTGGGGGACAATATTTCGGCAGGGTTAAGTGTTGGATTGTTGGGCAAAGATGTACACCTTCTTCCTATATTTGGGAAGGGAAACAACTCCATGCAGTGGGAAATGAGGTACCTCGTGTCTGCTTCAGTTTTGTTCAGGGGCTAAACCAGGGGCTATTCAAGGCTGAATCCTGACTCTAGGCTCAAGGACACATGTGGCAGGGCTCGCGGTAACCTATGATGAGGAACAATACGGGGTGGAGTGTGTGCAAGGGACTGTGTGCCTTCCTGGCTATAGCATCTTTCTAGAACTAAGCACCCCATGTTCGAAGGTGATGAGTGCCCTGTATTGATCTCTCCAGACCCACAAAGCATCAGACTGAGTGTCTGTGGGGTCACAGCCCCTCCAGACCCCAATTCAAACAGTTGGCAGCTGGGCCCAGGCAAGTGATACCTGCTCAAGGCCGGGGTGGCACAAACATGGAGGAATAAGTTCCTTGTCATTGTGGAAGTTTCTAGAAACTGCTCAGCCTTCTGTCCTTGTCTCAATCTTGCAGAGAAACATGGAACACAATGAAGACAGATCATAGTTTTTTTTTTTTTTGCTTTTTTTTTTCTGGGTCACATCTGGCGATACGCAGGGGTAACTTCTGGCTCTGCACTCAGAAGTTACTCCTGGCGGTGCTCAGGGGACCATATGGGATGCTGGGAATCGAACACGGGTCGGCCACGTGCAAGGCAAACTCCATATCTACTGTGCTATTGCTCCAGCCCCCAGACTCATAGTTCTGCAAAACAATTTGTTTGAAACACCCGAACTCAGACACATGGAAAAGTTGCCAAGCAGCATCACATTCCACAGCAACACCCACTGGTGTCCCTCTTCCAAAGAAGATCCTGTCCCTGTGTACACCACATCACCTGTGAAGGTGATCAAGGCGGGCAGGACAGGGACCCACCCACAGTCAGAAGCTCTGGTGTCCACCATCATCTGGACCATCCCCAGAGTCACAGTCCTCAGGGAGCAGCCGAGGGGAGCAGATACTGATCTAGCCCAGCGAAGTCATCGTCCCCGGGAACCCAATACATCTGGATAAATTCATCAATATCCTGGGTACTGGATGCCCACGGGGCCTCAGACACCTCCAGCTGTATCTCATACAATGGGTCCTTAGGCTGAGAATCCAGCGCTGGACTCCAAGGAGACGCTCCTGCCCATCTGGAGTGCTCCCTATCTGAGGCCAGGGGTGCTCCGAGGTTTATGGGGCTGCAAGTGCTGGCAGAGATTGGAGAAGAAGATTCCAGGGAGTGCATGGGAGAGCAGGGGTCCCCCTTGCTTCCTTCTTGGCTCTGGGGGGGCTGACAAACTCCCCCTCTCCAGATTTGTTCTCTTTCTTTTTGCTCTAAGGTTCTTGAACCAAACCTGAGGATATAGAAGAGAAATTCTGTTAAGTGAATGAAAAGGCACAGGGGTTACTCCTGTCTCACACTCAGGAATTATTCCAGGCGGTGCTCAGTGTACCATATGAGATGCTGGGAATCAAACGCAGGTTGGCCGCATGCAAGGCAAACGCCCTATCCACTGTGCTATTGCTCCAGCCTCAGATTGCCTCTTTTATGTAGCTGGAGAACTAAGGCAAGCACCACAGATAGTTCTGGCCACTGCCAGGAGGGATCCCTGAATGCAGAGCCAGGTTTATCCCAGTGCTCTGCTGGTTGTACCCCCAAATCAGCAGCAGCAGCAGCAGCAGCAGCAACAACAACAACAACAACCCCGAGAAAGTAAAAGAAAAGAAAATGAGGGGCCCATAAAAACTCTGTGTTTCTCTCCCCTTCTCAGAAGTTCACTCCACTGACCCAGTCTGAGACCACACCCTACACAGACCCACCCACAGATGCCTGCGGGCACAACACACTGGCAGCACCCAGCCCAGGGCAACCAGACAGGGATGCTCTGGCTCATGCTCATCAGGCACCACCTCTGGTCCACAATCCTGTAGATGAGGTTCTTGAGCACAGAGCCAGCAGTCAGTTCTGAGCCCTGCAGGGAGGGGGTTTCAAAACCAGATTAAAAGAAAAAAGAAAGAAATAAAAGATTCATGGAACCGTTTCCCTTTCTCAGTAGACAACTCCACGAACTTAGTGACCTTCCATCTATCAATGCTCATAGACCACAGAAAAAAGTGCAAACAAAAAAGTTTTTTAATAAAAAAAAAAAAAGAAATGGTGTGTTGTGACTGCAGAGATTTCTTTGACCTAAAATTACCCTGTAACAAAAGTGTGCGGGAGGAGGTGTGAGCTCTAGACTTGGGATGCAGTTGAGAAACTCATACAATCTCTTACCTGAACCACATATGTGTCCAAGCTCGTTTCTGACACCAGACTGTGGATGGTGGCCCAGCCTGGGCTTAAGGTCTTCTGGGATGTGTCTCTGAGCATCCTCAGCTGTGCTGGGCTGAACCTCGTGCGGGGCTTGCGAGTGCATTTTCCATTTTTTGCAGGAAAAAGACAGAAAGGTCTAGGAAACCAAAGGGGTCGATAATGACTCCCCAGAGCAAGAACAGGGGTCCTGCTCATGCTCACACCGATACACCCCCACCCTGAGCTCCCCCAAGGGTTTCCATGTACTGGGAGAGACATTCACAGCAACACCCACACTATTGGACAAGAGATCTCAACACAGCTGAACAAATGGCAGCCTCACTTGGGACAAACTCTGCTGGAAACTTAGGAGAGTACAGTGCTATGCTGTATAGCTTCCTGGAACCCCTAATGGTGCCCTGTACCCACCAGAGAGATCCCTGAGCACAGGACCAGTTCTGAGCCATGAACACTACCAACTATGCCACCCCCTGACACACACAAATAGACAAAAAAAGAAAATAGAAACTCAAGAGAAAGAGTGACTGTGAGGCAGAAGTGAAAAATATCTCCTTGTGTCTCCTGGGTAAAATGGTGAAATGAGAAAAAGGGAGAAAGGAGAGAAAAGGGACATTACCCCAGCAGTATATGCAGAGGATGGAGGGAGATCCTTTACCACAAGTGGAAATGGAGACACTATCGAGGTTTGCAAGGCTCTTTGTGGAGCAAAATTACTGTAAATCATGTAACAAAGTTCACAATTACCTCTAAGTTTCTCCCAATTATCCACTTCCATCCCGAAACCCAACTACTTCTTACCCTTTTTCTAGCTTACCTTCCATAGAATATTCCGGAAAGCGATGGACATCCATAGATGTTGTGCTCTCTGAGTTCTAGAGTGATATATATGGCTGGCCTTGGCCTCAACTGCCTCGATTATAGGAAACACTTTAGTAATAGGACCCCAGCCTAAGATCACACTCTATAGTGACCCACTCAAATCTCCACACTCATAGGATCCCTGGCTAAGGTCACAACCTCCAGGGCCACCCTCCAGGGCCCCAATCAGACAAGCCAATGAATAGTCAGTTGTTGTACCCCAGTCTAGACCATACCTTACAGGAACCCCTCACGCATGCTAATGGAGTGGACTGGGGCCCAGAGAGACAGAACAATAAGAGGTAAGTCGCTGGCCTCACTTTGAGCCAGTCCTTAACAAGCCCAATCTTGTAAGGTCCCTGAGCCTACCAGGAATTATTGCTGAGCACAGAAGTGAGCCTTGAGCACCCACAGCACAGTCCAAAAGCTAAACAAGTTAAAACAACTCACTGGCAGGATCCAGGATAATGCCACAGCCTTAGAGGGACAGGGATTTATTTAGATGGAGAGGCTGAGACAATGGAGCAAACCTTGAGAAGGGGCAGGAGCTGCACCCCCTTTTTCTGGTTCCCCTCCATGCTGTGTTGGGGTCACCCTTCCCCAGGGCCCCTCTGTGGGAAGGAATTCTCTGAGTCCCCACATCTCTCCTGGGCCTGTAGCTCCCTGGGGTCCTACAGCTCATCTCCTGCCCTTGGAATCCTGTCCTTAGTGTTCAGTGTGACGTGCCCTATGTCGCTCTGGCCCTCAGATGTCCCCCAACCCATCACCTGTCTCTCCCCCTGCTCAGGGAAGTCACCTGCTCCCCGGATGCCCCTCAGGTTCTCCTAGTCCTTTCTTTTTGTTTTACCTTCAGCTTAGAGGAGCCTGAGGCACAGTCTCAGGGCCCCGGACATGGTCCAATCCAACACTCTTTCTTGAGGTGGTGGGAGAAAGTTTCTGAAAGAAAAGCCAAAGGAAGTCAGTGGAGGAGCTATATGGCACCTCTGACTGACCAAATCCCAAGCAGAAGTGCTGTTGTGCCCTTCCCACAGATGGCATTCTGTCCAGGAGGCAGGCTACCCCCCTCCTGCCCACCCCCAGCAAACATCCACCCAATGAGCTGTGTTCCTGTATTTTTTCGTTTTGCTTCACATGGTTCCAAACTGGCTTGATCTCCATATCCCATATGGTCCCCTGATCCTTCTGGAATGATCGCTGAGCATGGAGACAGAAGTAAGCCCTCTGCACCGCTGGATGTGGTCCCAAAACTAAAGAGGAATAGCACACTGGCAGAATCCAGGTTAAGGCCACACCTTTAGAGGGACAGGGATGAAGATAGAGGGGCTGAAACATCAGTGAATTCTTCTTTTATTCTTCCATTATATTATATGTATATATATATATATATTTGGGGGGCACGCACACCCAGAGATGTCCAGGCATTACTCCTGGCTCCACACTCAGGGATCACCCTCATCTGTGCTCAGAGTCCATAGGGGATGTCGGGTTTCAAACCCAGATGGGTCTCAGGCAAGCTAGTGCCTACCTGCTGTACCATCTCTGAATCCTCTTTTATTTTTCATTCTGTTTTAGGGAGCAGGGTAACAAGAGTGGTAATGTTAATTTATTTTTAGGTACAAAACGAAGCGCCTTCTCCACTACTCAGTTGCTTCAGACCCTCCATTCCTGTCCTTATGTCACTGTAGTCGCCCTCATCATTCCTTCCATCCCTCTCCAAAGTGCTAGGTCTCTCTGCTCTGCAACACATGGGCAAGGACTTGTAGTTAATCAATGTGTCTCTTTCTTTGCTTTGTTTGTTTATAAATCACAGAGGCGTGAGAATCCTCTAATCTTTTATTGTTGTTTTTGTTCCCTGCTTTTTGTGTCACACTTGGCAATGCTCAGGGGTTACTCCTGGCTCTGCATGTGGGAATTACTCCTGGTGGTGCTCAGAGGACCTTATGGGATGCTGGGATCGAACCTGGATTGGCAACATCAAGGCAAATGCCCTCCCTGCTGTAGTATTACTCTGGCCCCTATTGGTGGTTTTGTTGTTGTTGTTGTTGCTGCTCCTTTTGGTCTCTTCACTCAGGAATTACTCCTGATGGTGTGGGGGACCAGATGGCTTGGCAGGATTCAAACCTGTGTCAGCCATGTGTAAGGGAAACACCCTAGCCATCTACTATTGCTTTAGCGGCAGACGAACGTTTTCTCATTCATCCTCTTTTCCTCTTCCTGAGAGTCAGCACAGCTAAGGGCAGCTGTCAGTTGGGGCTTTTCAATACTTGGTGTGTAGAAAACTCTGGCAGTCAGTAGGCCTGAGATAACTTGTGGTGAGCAGGAGGAAGGAACGTGGTTTCCAATCTTTGATTCTCTGCTTTGTTCTGTTTCACACCCACCCGCTGTTTCCAATACAGGTGGAGATTTCAGACCTTTAGTGTTTGTTCCTCCACTTCAGCTCCATTTCATCACGAATCTGCCAGCAGTAATTCCTGAGTGCTGAGCCCGGAGCAAATCATGGGCATTACTGGGTGTGGCCCCCAAACCAGAAAGAAATTAGGGCCAGACTATTACTGCCCAGACTCATAAATAAACACTGCTTATTGCTCCCCCCACCCCAAGTTCAAATAACCTTTCCACAAGGTTCCTGGGTTTGAAAATCTTCTGATTCCATATTTGGCTTTTGACCTCATCAGGCAATTCTCATGGGCAATCTCCAACTCTGTGAACTGGGGTGAAAGCTGATGTTCTTTGGGGACCGTGCCATGTTGAGGAAGTAATCCTCCTGCCTCAGTAGACATGTCAGGGAAGAGGAACCACCCAAGCTGTACTGAGAGTTCAACGGACACTCCAGGGAATACTCTGCTGGCAGACCAGAGGGATGGGTTCTCGGCTGGGTGATGGTCATTACCATGAACTGTGGTTCTAAGGGTGTACAGAGACACCCTGTGCAGTGTTCAGGGATTCTGCAGTGCCAGGGATAGAAGTAGGGTCCTTTGTACCTAGCAAACTGCCTCCCTTCTCTCTTAGCTTTCACAAGTCCCCAGAATCCATCCCTGCATCCCAGGTTCGTTTTCTGAGTCCGCTCAGCTGTAGGCACTGAATGCTGAGTCCGTTAGCATGTGCTGTGGGCCCTGTAAAATGCGACCTTAGCCTGGATCCTGCCAATGTGTTGTTTCTGTTTATCTTTGGGAAGGGGGCTTTGGGCCAAACCCAGCAATGCTGACTTCCTGGCTCTGCTCTCAGGATTCACTCCTGGTGGGGCTTGGGAGACCTTATGGGATGCCAAGAATCAAACCTGGGTCAGCCACATGCAGGTAAAAATCCTATCTGCTGTACCATCATTGTGGTCCATAATTTTGTTTATGAGCCAGCCGGCAGTGCTCAGGGCTTACTCCTGGCTGTGTGTTCAGGGATCATTCCTTTAAGGCTCGGGGGACCATATAGGCTGCCAGGGATCCACCAGGGTTGACTGCACATGAGGCAAGTGCCATACCTGCCAACGTACTATCTCTCTGGGCTCTGCCACTGTGTTACTCCATTACCATCAGTGATTGGGGCTGTGTTGGGTGCGGCCTTAGCCTGGGATCCTATAGCCTGGAGGTGTGAGTGGGTCCCTATAGGGTGTAGCCTTAGCCTGGTGGTCCCATCTCTGTGTTTCCTATAGATGCAGCGGTTGAGTGCTAGGTCAGCCATGCACTTCGCTCTGGAGCTCAGAGAGCACAACGGACTTGGATGTCCCTCACTTTTCAGAAGATTTTGTGGCAGGTTGGATAGAAGTAGGGCAAGAGGTAATTGAGTTTGGGGGTGGTGGTGAGTAACCTGGGAAAGCTTTGAGATAACTCTGAACTTACTCTGCCCCTGTAACTGTCACTGTCCTCCCGTTGTTCATCGATTGCTCGAGCGGGCCCAGTAACGTGTCCATCGTGAGACTTGTTACTGTGTTTGGCATATCGAATACATCACGGGGAGCTTGCCAGGCTTTGCCGTGTGGGCAAGATACTCTTGGCAGCTTGCCGGGCTCTCCGAGAAGGACGGAGGAATCAAACTCGGGTCAGCCATGTTGACTGCGTGCAAGGCAGCTATCGCTCCAGCCCAAGAGGTCAGGTGTGGGGGAAATAAGAGTAGAGGTGACCAACATTTTAATCCTAGCCCACACTTCTAGACCTTAGTAACCACTCTGAATCTGTTTTCTCACTGTCTTCCTGATTGAGATGATTAAGGTAATTAACATATTTGGCATTCAGTAACTTCTTGAATATACCGGCTGGCACAAAACCCTAAAAAAATGATTGAAAATAAGTAACTGATAGAAGAGTGTTAAAATGATCTGTTTTCTCTGTACAACATTTTCTTGAATTAACTGGCAAGAATATCAAGAATCTGAGGAACAGAGTACACTTACTGAGTTAGGGCAATATCTTTTCATGAGTTCATTGATGGCGATGTCATTCTTGTGTAATTTAGGGCCTGTATGGTACCATCCAACTATCCTTTGCCCCTATGTTTCACAATTTGCAGTAATTCTGCTCAATAAAGGAGCCTTGAGAACCTTAATGGTGTCCCTCAAATTCCACTTTGCTGGGAATGGGGCCTCTCTATATCTACCTCATCTGCTAATGGGGTCCTGTGGTCCTGTCCCACTTCTCTCCTTTCTTCTCATCTTCTCATTTAGGCATCTTTTCCCAGGAGACTCAGATTTTTTTCCCCCCACACTGTCATTCTTTCTCTTGAGTTTCTTTGCTTTGTTTTTGTTTTGGGGCCACACCTGGCAATGCTCAGAGGTTACTTTTGGCTCTGCACTCAGGAATTTCTTTTAGTGGTCTCTGGGAAGCATATGGGATGTCAGGGGATCAAACCCAAGTTGGCCATGTGCAAGATAAGAGCTCTCCCACACTGTACTGTCTCTCCAGCTCTCTATAGTTTCTTACAGAGAGTATCCCCATGTGAGGTGGGCACTTTCCAGCTGTCTTGAGATCTATTGTACAAGTATTGTGGGTTCTGCTGTGAAATTCTCTCCAAATGCAAAGGACACCTTTGGGGGTGCTCAAATGGAAGTGTTTTAATGTACAAGATTAAAATGAGGGGCCAGAGCAATAGTACAGCAGGCAGGGCGTTTGCCTTGCACGCGGCTGACCTGGGTTTGATCCCCGGCATCCCATATTTTGTTTGTTTGTTTGTTTTTTTGCTTTTTGGGTCACACCCAGCGATGCCCAGGGGTTACTCCTGACTCTGCACTCAGGAATCACCCCTAGCAGTGCTCAGGGGACCATAAGGGATGCTGGGAATCAAATCCAGGTTGGCCACATGCAAGGCAAACATTTGCCCTACCCACTGTGCTATTGCTCCAGCCCCCACCCCCCGGCATCCCATATGGTCCCCTAAACACCGCCAGGAGTAATTCCTGAGTGCTGAACCAGGAGTAACCCCTGTGCTGAGACCCAAAAAGAAAAAAAAAAGACTGAAATTATTCCTTTTCTTTCTTTTATTTGTTTTTGTATCATACCTGGCGGAATTTAGGGGTTACTCCTAGTTCTGCATCAGGAATTACTCCTGGCCAGTTCGAAGGATTGTATGGGATATGGGGGATTATGGCAAGCAACCTCCCCACTGTTCTATCTCCCTACCCCTGTATTTTCCTTGCTTAGGCAATTTATTTTCTTTTTCTTTTTGAGTCACACCTGGCAATGCTCAGGGGTTACTCCTGGGCTCTGCACTCAGGAATTACTCCTGGCAGTGCTCAGGGGACCATATGAGTTGCTGGCGATCGAACCCAGGTCAGCCGCGTGCAAGGCAAACGCCCTACCCACTGTACTATTGCTCCGGCCCCGGCGATTGATTTTTGACCATTTCAGTTTCCTAGATCTTCCTGTCTTTTTTCCTGCAGGAAACTGAAAATGTGCTTCCAAGTCCCACATGAGGTTCAGCCCAGCACAGCTGAGGGTGCTCAGAGATGCATCCTAGAAGACCCTGAGCCCAGGCTAAGCCGCCATTCAGAGTCTGGCGTCAGAAACAAGCTTGGACATATATGTGCTTCTGGTAAGAGGCTGCGTGTATTTCTCAGCTGACCCCAAGTCTAGAGCTCACACCTCCTCACACACATGTTCGTCATGACATAATTCTAGATTGGAGAGATTTCTCTTAATTCTGACACACCATTTCTTTTTTTTTGTTTGTTTTAATGAAAATTACATTTTTTTCCATTTTTTTCTCTGTTCTCATGATTATTGGTTGATGGAGAGTCACTAACAAAGAGAAATTGTCTCTGGAGAAAGGGAAACAGTTCCATGGATCCTTTATTTCTCTTTCTTTCTTTCTTTTTTTTTTTTTGATCTGGCTTTGGGGTCCCCCTGCAGTGCTAAGAACTGACTCCTGGCTCTGTGCTCAGGCATCTCTCCTGGCAGGGATGTGGACCACAGGTGGTGCTGGATTAGCATGAGAGATTGGATCTCTGTCTGTGTGCCCTGGGCTGGGTCCTGCCTGTGTCTGGGCCCATGAGTGTCTGTGGGTGGGTCTGTGTAGGGTGTGGGGCTTTAGCTTTCAGATACTGGAGTGGATTTCTGAGAAGGGGAGAGAAATACACAGTTCCTATGAACCCCTCATTTCTTTTCTTTTACTTTTCTAAATTTTGGGGTACACCATACAGCTTTCAGGGCTGACCCCTGTCTCTGTGCTCAGACATCCCTCCTGGCAGGGACTGGAACCATCTGTGATGCTGGGGATTGAAGATGGCTCTGCCCCATCGCCTTAGATCTGCACAATCTCTCCGACCCTGGAGAAACTAGTTCAGATGTGACTGAGATGTGAGCTTGCCTCAGTTCTCCTGCTCCAGAGCAATGGGGACCTTCCCCTTTAAATCCCCTTAATTGACTCTTTTGTGTTCCCAGGTTTGGTTCAAGAACCAGCGAGCAAAAAGAAAGAGAATGAATCTGGAGAGGGGGAGTTTGCCAGCCCCCCAGTGCCTAGCAGGGAGTGAGGGGAACCTCTGCTCTCCCCAGCACTCCCTGGAATCTTCTCCCAGCTCTGCCAGCGCTTGCAACCCCTTGAGCCAGGGAGCACCCCTGACCTCCGGTGGGGAGCACTTCAGAGTGGCAGGAGCGTCTCACTGGAGCCCAGGCTGGATTCTGAGCCAAAGGACCCATTAGATACATCTGGGGGTGTCTGAAGCCCCAGGATATGGATGAATTTATCCAGATGAATATGGTCCCCAGGCACAGTGATCTTGCCGGGCTGGAACAGTTTCTGCATTCCTCGACCTGTCCCCGAGAACTGTGATTTTGTGGATATCCAGGTGATGGTGGTCAACTCCAGAGCCCCTGACAAAGGTGGAAGGGCCACATCCTGACTCCCTGCAGACCCGGGCCCACCTGCACATGTTTGTCTGTGTAAATAGAGATAGGATCTTCTTTTGGATAAATGACACTGGGTAGGGTTGGTGTGGAAAAGCAGGGGTGAGGACACTTTGTCCATATTTATGAGTCCTGGGGTTTCAAATAAATTGTTTTGCAAAATGATGAGTACCATTTTATTTAATTATTATTTTATCTAATATTAACACAATATAATAAATATATATATATATATTATATTTTGATATATTATAAACGCCGGTCTGTTCATTTTTCTGGGTTTTTTTTTTTTTGCTTTTTGGGTCACACTCAGCGTTGCACAGGGGTTACTCCTGGCTCATGCACACAGGAATTACTCCTGCAGTGCTCAGGGAACCATATGGGATGCTGGGATGCTGGGAATCAAGCCCGGGTTGGCCTCATGCAAGGCAAATGCCCTACCCGCTGTGCTATTGCTCCAGCCCCTCCCTTTGTTCATCTTATTTCCTCTAGTATTTGACATATTTTTGGTTTTAAGCAAATCAGCATTTAGTTGCATAGTACCTTATATAATTTACAAGCTCTCTTTGTAATAACTACAATCTGACTATATAATAGTCAGGGGTCTTTTTTTACAAATAACAGGAGCCAGGAGTGGGGCTGGAGAGATACTACAGTGGGGAGGGTGCTTGCCTTGCTGGTGGCCAACCTGGGTTCGATCCCCAGCATCCCATATTATCTTCCAAGCCCCATCAGGAGTAATTTCTGAGTGCAGAGCCAGTAGTAGTTCCTGAGCAAGCTGGGTGTGGCCCCCTAAAAAACAACAACAAAAAATAGGATCCAGGATCAGAGAGAGAGTACAGAGAGTAGGGAGCTTACCTTGCACTCAGCCTGTGCTAGTTGAATCCCCGGCATCCCATATGATCCCCCGAGCACCACCAGGAGTGATCCCTGAGCACAGAGTCAGGAATAACTCCTGAGCACTGCTGGGTATAGCCCCCCAAACAAAAACAAACAATAGGATCCAGTTTCGTTACATACTGGTGGGGTTTTTTGTTTGATTTTTGGGGTCAAATCCAGCTATGTGAGGGCCTTATGGGATGCCAGGGCTCAAATATGGGTTGGTTGCACCCTACCCACTCTACTATAACTCTAGCCCCTCCATAATAATCTTAAAAGAGGAGAACTCTATGTATTTTAAAGACTTTTGTTTTAGTTTTTGGATCACATCCAACAGTACTCAGGGCTTACTCCTGGCTCTGTGCTCAAGGATCACTTCTGGAAGTGCTCAAGGGATCACATGAAGAGCCAGGGATCAAGGCAGAGTAGACCACATGCAAGGCAGGTGCCTTTGCCACCACATGATCTCTGCAGCCTTGAGAAATCTACTAGAATCTCGAATCTTGGAGCAGGCAGAACCAGAGACTTGGTAGCTCTACTAGACTGAGGCCAATTTGTCCCGCATGGACACCAGAGGACAGTGAGCATCCCTCTCAGCACTGACACTAGGTGCCAAACATGACCGCTGGACTAGCATTGAACCAAGCTGTCCTTGAAAGGTCATTTGGAATTGGAAGGAATTTTATTTTATTTTTATTTATTTATTTTCATTTATTTATTTTTATTTTATTGAATCCCCGGCATCCCATATGATCCCCCGAGCACCACCAGGAGTGATCCCTGAGCACAGAGTCAGGAATAACTGCTGATTCAATAACTTTATTGAATCAGCGGCCAAGACTCAGACTATAAAAACCAGTTCCCGGAAGAGATCAGTGCAGTCTTCTGCCCCCGCGCCTGAAC
>JAOXYA010191563.1:0-20515 GCA_028565675.1 Sorex palustris | reverse complement strand
ACAGTAACAACAAATCTCACAATGGAGACGTTACTGGGCCCGCTCGAGCAAATCGATGAACAACGGGAGGACAGTGCCACAGTGCTACAGTGCTACATGTATTAGACAGCCAACATACACTAGACATATAAACAATATAGTACGTATACTTACTGTTTTAAACAAGTTTTAAACAAGGTATCTCTGAAAAGTGAAAACTTGGCACACCAGAAAGTTGAAAAGATTGTGATGAAAAAGGGGTCACAGGGGTCGCCTAGAAGTAACAGAAGACAGCAACAGGTGAAGGGTAACGGGGGTCACTCTGTCAAATCACAAACGTGAATACTGTTGTAGACATCTTACCTAAAGGACGATTTTTTAGAAAAGAAAAGAAAAAGATCGCGCGTGGAAAGCAGCAGACCAGTGCTTGTATGAGATCTGTCCACCAAGGGGCTGTGGGGGGAGGGGTAGCCTGTTCCCAGCAGTGGCCAGACACTCACGATGCCTCTTCCCGGGTACCGGGTACCGCAGCATCTCTGCCAGCCCTGGTTCCCGGGCCGCTGGCTCCCAGCGAGGGGCGTGGCCCAAGCCAGCCAATCAGAGCATACCATCACTTTCCCGGTCAGGATTACTGGCCGCTAGCTCCTCCCCCTGCCTCAGTGTAGGGCGTGGCCCAAGATGGCCAATCAGAGCACACCATTGCTTCCTGCTCAGGACGACTGGCAGCTAGCCCCTGCCTCTGCCCAATTGTGGGGCGTGGCCCAATCTGACCAATCAGAGCACGCCATTGCTTCCTGCTCAGGGCGGCTGGCAGCTAGCCCCGCCCTCTGCCCAATTGTGGGGCGTGGCCCAATCTGACCAATCAGAGCACGCCATGGCTTCCTGCTCAGGACGACTGGCAGCTAGCCCCGCCCTCTGCCCAATTGTGGGGCGTGGCCCAATCTGACCAATCAGAGCACGCCATTGCTTCCTGCTCAGGACGACTGGCAGCTAGCCCCGCTCTCTGCCCAATTGTGGGGCGTGGCCCAATCTGACCAATCAGAGCACGCCATTGCTTCCCGTTCAGGACGACTGGCTGCTAGCTCCTCCCTTGCCCCAGTGAGCTGGCCCCGAGGAGCTGTGCAAAGTCCTGGAGCCTCCGGGCTGGGTAAGGCCTCTGAGTGGGCGGCCAGGGTGGGCTTTGCTGGCTGCAGGCCCCTCTGCTGAAGTGCGCCTGGGACGCTTCTTTGACGTGGACAGGTTTGTTCCTTTGTCTGGGGCTCGCCTGAGCGCTCTTGGCAAGCCCTAAAGCACACCCACGACCCGCAAAAACTGTCGGCTGAAGGTTGAGGGACTTTGCATAGCGGTTATTAAACTTGGCCAAGCAAGTTAATGAGTATCGGCTTACAGTGCAATGAGTCACACTTGAAATAAAGGTATGGATATGCGGAAGGAATCACACCCTCACCCTTTCCCGCTCCCTGGGGCGACTGCCCTCCTGAGCCCAGCCCACGCCCCTGCTCTGAGCCCAGGGGGCTGTGAGGGTCCAGGCTGCCCCCTGAAACCTGTGACAAAGGAGGTCAGAGACTGATCTCACAGCACCTGCAGGCAGGTGGGCCCTGGCTGGGCCGGGCCCCAGCCCCTGCTGGGCACTCATTTCCCTGCCAGTGGGCAACGGTGCCCGATGCTTTTAGCAAGTGCAGGGCACGGTATTCAGCCACGGGGAGTGCCACGTGCCGTCAGGACGTGGCAGAACTTAGACTTGAAAGGATGCGTAGAAAAAGCCACTCAAGGTCTTCTCTGAGCGTCCAGAGTGGTTTACAGCGGGGAGGGCGTCGGCCTTGCATGGGCTGACCCGGCTTCAATGCTGGCCCCCTGTATGGTCTCCTGAGACCCCCCAGGAGTAAGCCCTGAGCACAGCTGGTTGTGCTGCCAACACTACGCTCCCTCTCTCCTCCCCCACCCCTGCAAAAAAAAAAAATAAACCAGGAAAAAATGGAGTCTTTTTTGAGTCAGAGCAGATGGATACAAAATCCATCACGATCCCAATGCCGGCTTATCCGCAACATTCCAGAACAGTCCACTCAACAGCGTTTCTCTTTTGCACAGGCGCTGAGATGGTCACATTCTGGGCAGGGAAGCCCAGATACATTTAAGGAGAAGATATCATACAGTGTCTATTCTCAGATTATAATGTCGTAAACGCAGAAATCACAGAGAGGCTCCAGAAAGTCCCAAATACTTGAAAATGATACACACTTCTGAATAACCGACAGGTTAACTTTCAAAGGAAGTTGGAAAAGTTGAACTAAAAATAAAAATCCGTGGGGGTTGGGGCAATAGCCCAGCGGGTAGAGCGTTTTGCCTTGCACGCGGCCGACCGGGGATTGATCCCCAGC
This sequence comes from Sorex palustris, assembly GCA_028565675.1. Taxonomy (NCBI): domain Eukaryota; kingdom Metazoa; phylum Chordata; class Mammalia; order Eulipotyphla; family Soricidae; genus Sorex; species Sorex palustris. The sequence continues at coordinate 18,158 of JAOXYA010191563.1, read as the reverse complement.
CTCCCGCATGGTCCCCTGAGCACTACCAGGAGTTATTCCTGAGTGCATGGGCCAGGAGTGACCCCCGTGCATCGCCGGGTGTGACCCCCCTCCAGAATAAATAAATAAAAGTCCAAGAAATCAAGATCTGTTAAAAAAAAAAAGCAGCAAAAGAACCACAAGAGGAGAGCTTGAACCATCTGGGGAGAAGAAACAGCTCCTGGGCGGCTCGAGTGCCTGCCTTAAAGAACGAGAGAGAGTGGGGGGGGGAGAGAGAGAGAAAAGGAGAGGGAGGGGGAGAGAGGGGGGAAGGAGGACAAGAGGGAAAGAAGAAAGGGAAAGAGTGAGAAAGAGAAAACAAGGGAAAGAGAAAGAGGGAGGGGGGAAGAGGGAGGGAGCGGAGGAGGGGCCCTGTTGCACCCCCATCCGTCTGATCAGGCCACTGCAAACTGGCAATGGGTGACGCTGGAAGTGGCGCCGTGGGCTGTGCTCGTGGCCTGGCCGGGTGGCCCCCGGGCTGGGTGCAGTTTACACTGATAAATCTGCAGAGCCTGGAGGCCAAGATCCTGTGCCCTTGGGCTACAACAGGCATCTCAGCTGTGCGGGCGAGTCGCCGTGTGGAGAAGGATGGGTGGATGGCAGGATGGCAGGACGGGACGCGTGGGAAGCCCACTCTCTGCAGTGCCAGACGGCGAGGAGAGGCGGGTTGGCCAAGCCCAGGGCAACGCGGGCACCTTGCAGCTCAGAGGACAGGGAGGGCATGGCCGTGCCTCTGCAGGGCTGGCGTCACTGGCTCTGAGGACAACAGGTTGCTGGAACCAGCAGGCCCGGGAGAGAGGTTCAGGGTTGCGAGTTATCACCGAAGCACAGGTGAACCCCCAGTATGTTCCCTCAGCACCCACCAGGATGCTCAGAGAGACCAGACAGGATCAGGCCAGACTGGAACTGGCTGCAGATTCCAGCAGGTCGGGAGAGTGGGCCCGGAGGTGAGGAAGGAGGTGAGAATGGGCGGGAGGGAGCAGGAGCCTGGAGGGACAGCTGGAGGGGCGGCAGGTTCTCTGTGAGTAAGAGCAGGGGTAGCCGGGCAGGGCAGAGGCTGGCGGGGCTGGAGGTGCCGACGGCGGTGAGAGCGCCCCTGTCTGGCAGGAGGGAGCACGGGCCGACCCCTGTGTGGGGAACAGCCCGGCCCTTCCTTATGAGGGTCAAGGCCAGCGACCTCACGCCCAGAATCTTCCCTCGGAGGCAGGACAGCTGCTGCCTGGGCCTCCTCCTCCTTCTGGCCAGGGGCAAGTGTCCCTTTGCTGTGAGATTCCGTCCCGGCCTCACACGCGGGTGCAGCTGGGGGCATGTGCTCCGGGCAGAGCGGTCAGCTCCTGTGGGTGGCTCAGACCGTTCTCAGGCAGCTGGTTCCTCCTAAGCCCAGGAGCACGGTCTCGGCACACAGGGAGCAACAAGGGGCATGTGGGCAGTACTTGCTCACGTTTTAGAAATGTGCTGAGGGGGAGGGGAGAGAGGAGAGGCCTGCACCTCGCGCTTTGCCTGGTGTGATTCCCGGCACCACACGGCGTTGCCTGAGCCTGCTCAGAGAGAGCCCTGAACGTAGAGCGGGGAGTCAGTCCTGAGCACAGAGCCGGGAGTCAGCCCCGAGCACAGAGCCGGGAGTCAGCCCTGAGCACCCCTGTGTGTGGCCCAATACATCCCCCCATAAAGGTAAAGCTTTGATCCCACGAAGAATCAGAAATTAGGGATGCGGCCAGAGCGGTCCCCACTGTCCACCTGGGGGAGTGGACACTCCCGCCCTTCTCAGCACCTTTCCCCAAAATGCCTTTTTCCCTTCTTGCGGTGTTCCAGACCTACAGAACCCCACCCCCCAGTGTGGCTCGGGCACACATGCTGGTGCCACGGTCAGGGTGGACAGCGTGTCCAGGGGCCGATCCCCTGTTCCTGTCCAGCCACCCCTGCCACACCCCCGACGGTAGCCGCTGCGGGTTCCCACACTGTGGGACGCGGGGAGCCGACCTTGGCCTCCACCAGGCTGTACCCCGGGGCCCGTCCCAGGCTGGTGCCCCCGTCCTGCTGTGCCACCCCCGCCCTGATGTTCCAGGACATTTGGTCTCCCCTGGCCTGGCAAGCCTCCCTGCAGGGCCTCAGGACACAGCGACGTGCATTTGGAGAGCGGCTGGTCCAGAAAAGACGCTGAGCTCCTCTCTCGCCTCTCTGCCCTGTCTGAGGCGCGTCTGGGCAGAGGCGCTGGGCGCACACGGCTGCCAAGGACGGGGCGGGCACGTGGGCCGTTTGATAAGCAGGTGGAGGCCAGAGTCTGAATGATATCGGCGGCCAGGGAGATTTGGGCAGTGGGCGACGCGGCCCTCCAACAACTCGGACATTTGTCCAGGCAAGGGTGCCGGGTCCGAAGGAACCTCTGGGGGCCGGAGCGATAGTACAGCAGGGAGGGCATTTGTCTTGCACGCGGCCGACCCAGGTTCGATTCCCAGCACCCTATAGGGTCCCCTGAGCACCGGCAGAAGTAACTCCTGAGTGTAGAGCCAGGAGTAACCCCTGAGCATCGCCGGGTGTGGCCCAAAAAGCAAAAAAAAAAAAAAGGAACATTTGAATCTTCGTAAGGCGGGTGGTCGCCCCCATCCCCCCTTCTGCCCGGCCCGGCCCAATGGAGCTGGTGGTAGAAGGCCTCGCCCGGCCCCCTGTCCTCAGGCCATGCCCCCGAGTCACCCCCCCCACGAGGGGCTGGGTTGTGCCCAGGTGGCTCCCCCATGGCGCCCTGTGGGCCCGCTAGGCTGTTTTAGACTAAAGCAACGGGCAGGCGTTTGGAGGCCAGCACAGGGAGCTGCCCTCACCGTGGGCTTGGTGGGACACTCCTGCCTGGCCCTTTGCTGCTGGTGCCCGACGCAATGGAGGCGGGGGCTGCCCTCTTGCGGGCACTGTGCTCATTGCACCCTCTGCCCGCACTGACTCCACCTTAGAGAACATCCTTCCGGGAGCTGCTTCAACAGCTCCATGGGGAAGACTCGGGGGTCTCTGGTGGGTTTGCAGGCTCACATCTGCTCCTTCTCTTGGAGTTACTTCTTGGGTTGGGGGCTGGGGGGGCACACCCGGAAGTGCCCAGGGAACCCTGTGGAGCCAGGGCCGCGCCACGTGCTCCCACAGGCGAATCCCTGTGCTCCCGCCCTTCGAGTCATCTCTGGGGCTCCTCATCCGTTCTTCTTCAGTGAAAAATGTCTTCAGATGGGCAGAGAGATGGCACAGTGGGTAGGATGCTGGCCGTGCATGCGGTTGACCTGGGTTCGATCCCTGACAACACTTAAGGTCCCTCAAGACTTGGCAGAAGTGGGGCTGGAGCAATAGCACAGCAGGTAGGGCTTTTGCCTTGCACATGGCCAACCCGGGTTCGGTTCCCAGCATCCCATAGGGTCCCCTGAGCACCGCCAGGGGTAATTCCTGAGTGCAGAGCCAGGAGGAAGCCCTGTGAATCGCTGGGTGGGACCCAAAAAGAAAAAAAAAAAGACTTGGCAGAAGTGAGCCCTGAGCAAAGAACCAGGAGTGAGCCCTGAGCACAGATCCGGGAGTCAGCCAGGAGCATTGCTGGGTCTGGCCCAGAAAAAAACAAAAAGGAATCAAGAATTGCGGTGCGGTGTTCAGCAGGGCGCAGGCCTTGCGTGTCCAGGGTCGTGCTTCTGCCTCTGCTGCCCCAGCCCCTCATCTTTAACTGCAGCAACCACGAAACAGGAACGTGTCCCGGGCACTTGAGTTAGGGTTGGGGTTTGGCCGGTCCACCAGAATCCAGAATTTTCCTCCTGTCAACTGTGTCATCTGTCCCTGAGCAGAAGCTCCGCTCCCCTCCCTTGGAGTCACCCTTCCCTCGGGCAGCTATAAACGTGGCCTGTCTCTGGGCACTGCCAGGCGCTCCCCAACAGCTGCGGGTCACTTTCCCTTCAAAGTATCAGAAACTTCCCTTGTAAAAAAAAAAATTTTTTTTTTCAATTTTGGTTTCAGGTCACACCAGTCTGTGCTTAGGACTTAACTCCTTTTTGTTTGATTTTGGGTCACACCCGGTGACACCCAGGGCTGACCCCTGGCTCTATCCTCAGAGACCACCCTGGCCGGGCTCAGGGGCCCCTCTAGGGTGCTGGGGTGGAACCCGGGTCGGCCCCGTGCCCGGCAAACGCCTTGTCCACTAAACTATCACCCGGTTCCAGAACTTTCCCTGTATGGCAGGCTCCGGGTGGGCAGATCTCTGGGCTCCAAGGTCAGCGATACTGCTGGGAAGGACCTGAATAGCTGAGGGCTGCTCCCTCTGTGGGGTGGGCGCCCAGCTGCTGGGGGCACCCCCCGAGCTCGGGCAGGCCCCCCAGTTTCCCACACCCTCCCTGGCCGTGTCAAACACAGAGATGACAGTGACTTGCTTTTATTGAGTTTTGCAAAACATCTTAAACATCATTCTTCATACAAACCTCTGCCAACAACAAGCAGAATAGGAAACGGTCACAGACACCCAAAGGCCCACTGCCCACACTGGGGCCCACCGCGGACTTTAAGCCTTGGTTTGTGGGCATAAACATAATGTCGTGCTTCTCTTCGGGAAAGTTCCATGCTCCCCTGGAACGCTGGGGATCCTTCTAACCATGGGTCAGCATTTAGGGTTTGAGTTGGGGACTCTTCCATACTGAGTGTGGTCGTCAGACCACGGCGAGGGATACTCGACACAGCTTTGTCATTTTATGGGTCGATGATGTCTCAAGGAAATGGGGGAAAATCTGATTTTTTGGGATTTCTAGTGCTTTTTAAACACGGGGAAGTGAGAGCGGGCTCACTTTGAGTCCAGGCGGCAAGTTCATTTTAAGAACTGGTGGGAGATTCATTTCACAGAGACTTGGAGACGGAGCAGGAGACTGCTCTGAGTGGCCAGCGGGAAAATCATCACGAATTACAGGCTTTTTAAAAAGGACCAATTTCTTATAAGCTTTATCAGGTTCTCATCATCAGGTTTTTATGTTGCTGCTCAACTCTGCCAATCAATTAAAACAGAAATAATCCGCATCGCGCTGGAGAGACAGGCTGGGGGTGGAGACACAGGGGACGCTCTGAGAGAGGGTCTCAGACCCCGTCATCGGGCAGGGAGGAAGGGCCCGGGGGCCTTGGTATCAGGGGCAAAGAGAGACTCGGCTGCCGGGGCTCGTTTCGACGGTCACGTGCGGAAAGAGGACCGTCTTCTGGGCTAAGTCAAAGTGTCAGGGTCCTTCTAAACATCACGGAAAATTCATTTGTGGATGAGGAGACAGCATTCGTCTTTGAGGTATAAAAACCTGAGTATCGAGGCTGGGAACAAGTTTCCCGGCCAGGGCTGAGCCCTCCAGCGTCTGCAGCGGCTGACGAGCATCGGTGTGTACCCCCCCCCGACCCCCCACCGTGGGCAGGGAGCGAGCGTGTGAAGGAGCCTTCGAGGGCTCGGCCCTGCTATGAGCAGTGGGGGGTGGGGTGGGGGGAACAGCGGGGTAGGAACAGCCAAACCACCAAACTCGGAGACGCCGGCGGCTGTCACTGCTCCGTGGCACACAGCATCTGGGCACAGGTCCCCTCCTCCGCCGGGGCCGTGGGGGTGGCCCCTGGCTCCCCCGCGCCCGGCTTGCCCTGTGTGTCGTCGGTGGCCTCCAGGGCAGCAGCGGCTTGGGGGAAAGGCGGCAGTCAGCGGGTGGCCCCGGGGGAGGACCCAGAAGGACAGGGAGGCGTGGAGCCCATAGTCGCGGGACCCCCAGTGCTGGGGGAGGCAGGAGGAGCCCCAGGGTGCGGAGGGAGCACGGGGAGAGACCCCGGGGGGTATGGGCTGTGTACTGGCCTCACTCCAGCTGCTGCTACTTTCCCGTGATAGTCCTGGGTGGTTGGGGGGGGGTCACCGCCGCCCCCCTCCCTGCCAACCGCCCCCACTCCCCTCAGCGCCCCGGGAAACGCCGGCAGGTGGCCCTGCTCCCCCGAAACGCTCACCTTGGGCCCCCTCTGCGCCTCCGGGCTCGGCCGCCTTCTTCTTCCGAGTCTTCCTCCCCGTCCCCTTCTCCCCCAGGCACTTCTCCGCGTGCTTCTGCAGGTTGTTCTGGGGGGGGGGGGGGACACGACACAGGATGGTCAGCACCGTGGGGGCAGCGGAGGGGGACTCAGAGGGTCCAGTAGTGCATCCCATCCACGCCCCTCGGTGACCCAGGTGGGGCCCGAGCAGCGCCCCCCACAGGCAGGAGCACAGAAGCGACCCCCACCTGAGACCCTGGACACAGCTGGGAAGACCCCCACCCCCATCACCAAAAAATAAAACCAAACAGTGCAGGCGAGGGTCCCTCTGGGGTCCTGAAGGACCCCCCCCCACCTTCCCATTTGCCTGGTCTCCCTCTGGGACACAGCCGGCGGAGCCCAGAGCGCCCCCTGGTGGTGCTCGAGAGTTAGGGCGGGCACTGCTGGGGCAGTGGCTGACCCTGGACTCCTCCAGCCCCCAAGGTGCCCCTTTAAGGGGCTCTTCCTGCAGGGACGGGGCTGTCCAGCCCCAAACTGGCAGAGTGGGCCATCTGTCACTCCAGGAGTCACCGCGAGGGCCACTCCTTCCAGAACGCTTCCTTCCGGCCTCTGACGCGAAGCAGATAAGCATCAGGTCAGGGGCACAGGTGGGGGGGACCGTCCTAGAGCAAGGACGGGCTGGACACCCCCACGTCCCGGGGACTCTACTCAGCAGCACCTGGCAGGACTCAGGGGACCCCATGGGGCTGGGGACTGAGCGGGACCAGCCCCACCCGGGTCAAGGCGAGTGCCCCACCCCGTGCTCTCCCCCCCACCCCGGGGGTCTCACAGCCCGATTCTCAAGAGCCGCTGGGGGTGGGGAGGGCAGATGCTGGCCGCCTCACGTGGCCAGGTCGCAAGGACACGGGAGCAGCCCATGGAGAGGCCCACAGCCCGGAAGGGAGGCTTCTGCCCACCTGCCGGCACCGCCCGGCCACTGCCTCGAGGGACCCAAGCAGAATCCCCCAAGGTCACCGCCCCCACAGAAAGTCACAGGTGGAGCATTAGTGGCTCACGCCTCCGTTGCTAGCAGCTCCCAGTGCAGCAGGGTCAGACCCCAGGAAGAGACACAGGCCAGGATGTATGCGCCTGTGTGCGTGCACACACACACACACACGCACACACACACGCACACACATGCAGATTCAGAGTACACACACATGCAGCTCAGCGCACAAACTCGCATGTACGCACACGCACACAAACACACACATGCAGACTCAGAGTGCATACACACATGCATACAGACAGACATGCAGATTCAGAATACACACACACACACACGGATGCATACATGCAGACTCAGTGCACACACATGTCCACAGACCAGACACACAGACTCACAAAGACCCACATCCAGATGCACTCACAAATACAGACACACGCACGCAGATTCTTCACACTGAACTATGACACCCTTGGAGAACGGTTAATAGTCCTGAATGCTCGTTCCCGGGCCCGCACACTCAGCGTGGGGGAAGCCTCTGGCGGGCGCACCCGGCGGGAGAAGCTCCTGGCGCAGCTCGGACACTGGAAGGCGCCGGGGGGGCCCCTGGCCTCGTGGTGCTTCCGGTGGTGCCGCGTGAGCAGCGTCTTCCGCTGGAAAGTCTTGCCGCAGACGGCGCAGGCGAACGGCCTCTCTCCGGTGTGGGTGCGCGTGTGCATGACCAGGTAGCGCTCCTGGGGCGGGAGAGAAGGGGGCGTCGCGGAGGGACCCTCGGCCCACCCGGAGACGAGCCTCCCGGGACGAACGGCCCCTGCCCGTGCCCGCCACGCCGTCTAGGGAGCTCCGCACTGGCCACTTGAGGGGCGGGTGGGTGGACACTGAGAAGAGTGCGGGCGGAGGTTGGTCCTTTTCCCACCCTGACCAGAGTCCCCACGCTTAGAAACCGGCTCTGGGGGCTGGAGCGAGAGCACAGTGGGGAGGGCGTTTGCCTTGCACGTGGCCGACCCGGGTTCGATTCCCAGCATCCCGTAGGGTCCCCTGAGCACTGTCAAGAGTAATTCCTGAGTGCGTGAGCCAGGAGTGACCCCTGAGCATCGCCGGTGGGACCCAAAAAGCAAAAAAAAAAAAAAAAAAAAAAAGAAAGAAAGAAAGAAAGAAATCGGTCCTGGCGGGGGGTGGGCGCGCGTGCTGAGGCAGCAAAGCGCTTTTCCTCCTTCTGAGGGCAGGGGACACGTCATGCCGGAGAAGCCCCCAGGGACGGGCAAAGACCCAGCAAGCCAAGAGCAAGAAGGGGCCACGGAGATCACGTGAGCGGCCACTTGAGGGTGGGGACAGGCCAGGAGAGCAGAGGGGACGCGTGCCCCCAGCAGCCCCGACGCTGGCCACACTCGCCGGCCACTGACCACCACCGCAGGCCCGTCTCCCGCCCCGAGTGCTCTCCCCCGCCCCGTGCCCCCGAGGGGGTCCCTGATCTCCCCGCTGAGGACCAGACGCCAGCCCCCACCCCTGGGTTTGCACCTTCTGGAAACATCTGGGGTTTCCCGGCCCGGGACCCCCGTCGGCACCGCCCTCTGCATCCCTCCTGCTCCCCACATCTGGGTCTGGGGGTGCGGAAGATTCTGACCATCATTTTATTTATTTAATTCGATTCGATTATTTTTTGCTTTTTGGGCCACACCCGGCGATGCTCAGGGGTTCCCCCTGGCTCTGCACTCAGGAATCACTCCTGGAGGTGCTCGGGGGACCCTATGGGATGCCGGGGATCGAACCTGGGTCGGCTGAGGGCAAGGCAAACGCCCTCCCCGCTGTGCTGTCGCTCCGGCCCCTCATTTTATTTTCGTTTTGGGTCACACCCGGACCCGGCCGTGCTCAGGAGTTACCCGCTGGCTCTGCTCTCAGGAATCACGCCTGGTGATGCTCAGGGTGCCAAATGGGGTGCTGGGACCAAACCTGGGCGGGCCGTGTGCAAGGCAAGCGCCCTCCCCGCCGTGCGACGGCTCCTGCCCCACACACATGGGCTCTCAGGGTTTCCCTGGCTCGTCCAGCAACGGTAGCCGCAGTGTAAAGTTCCCAACAGCAGGTGGCGCTGCCACCTCGACAGAGCCCCAGACCCGGGGTCCACTGCCGGTCACCCCGGTGCGGTTCCTGAGGGCGCCAGGGGACACACCGCTGAGACCTATAGCCACTGACTTCAAAATCAGCGCTGAGAAAATGGGAAGAAATACCATGAAAATCACCTGACCACTTAAAAAATAAAGGCACCAAGGGGCAAGAGAGAGAGAGAGAGAGACAGACAGACAGACACAGAGACACAAAAGTAGAGATAGAAAAAAAGAGACACAGAGACAGAGACAGTTAGAGACAGAGACGGGGGGAGCGAGGGATAGGGAGAGGGAGAGAGAGATGGGCTCTGCGCAAGGCTGACCCGGTTGGACCCAGCCCCACGTGGTCCCCAGCAGTGGGCCCTGAGCCCCCAGACCCCCCAAAGAGCAACACGGGCACCAACGAGGCCGCGTCTCTGTCCACAGCTGATTTCAGACCGAACCCGCCAGCCGGTGGCCAGCAGGTGACGCGGATTTACACCCGGGATGGCCGAAGCTTAGCTGAGCCCCGAGACCCCAACTCACTCACGGGCACTGGCGCGGACCCTCCCGCCCTTCCTCTGTCTCTGGGGGCACGTGGACATTGGAACAGCCGGTGCAAACGCCTCTGTGGTTACACGCTGGGGCGCGGCTGGGATCTGGGGCCACGTCTGAGGCACCTTTGCGCCCCGAGCTCCAGGCCGCTTGGAGGGGCAAGGGGCACGTTGGAACCCGCGACTTCCCTGTCCCCGGTCCCCTCCCTTCTTGGCCCCTGGCCCCGCACTCTGGTCCCATCCTCACAGGACAAAGAACTGTGGCTCGTGGGTCACTGCAGGCTGCCCACCCGAAGCGCACGGTTCAGAACTTCCCCCGACTCCCATCTGTCCAGAATGCGGCCACTGGACCCTCCTCGGCCACTGCTCCCCAGAGGCGCCAGGATGCCTCTGCCAGGCCCCGCCGTGACCTTGGGGTACAGACGGATAGGCCCCCCCCCGGGCCCCCGCCCCAGCGGTGATCATCAGGGTTTGGGCACGGACTTCCAAAGGGGCAGAGGGCCCCGGGCAGCCCTGTGGCCCACGGCAAGGGTCAGCCGCCCGGCAGGAAGCCCTGGAGTCACGCGTGGCCGACACCCCTGGCCCCAGCCCCGCACCTGCGTGCAGGCATAGCTGCAGTACTCGCACTTGAAGCGCTTCTCGTCCCGGTGCGTCTTCTGGTGCTGGAGGAGGGCGTAGCGCTCCCGGAAGGCGGCGGGGCAGAAGCGGCACTTCAGCTCGGTGGCCAGGGTCCGGTGCAGCTTCCGCAGGTGCACGCCTGGGGGACAGCGCCTGGCCTGAGCCCGTCCCACCCGGACACTAGGCCCTCCCGGGGATGCAGCCACAGGGGCCGTCAGGGTGCCGGGGACCTACCTGCCGCAGGACACACGCGCGCGCGCGCGTGTGTGTGTATGAGGGATGAGTGTTGGAGTGTGTATGATTTGATGTGTCTCAGTGTGCATGTGAGGTTTTGAGTTTGTGTGAATGTGTGTAAATGTGAGTATATGAATGAGTATGTGTGTGAATGTGTGATGTATGTGTGTAAATGAGTGTGTGAATGTGAGTGTATGAATGTGTGACGTGTGTATGTGTGAATGAGTGAATGAGGAGGTCTGTGAGTGTTTGAGTGTGTATGTGTGAATGTGTGAGTGTGACTGTGTGATTGTGTGACTGAGACTGTGTGTGACTATGTGTGTGTCTGAGTGCTCCTGAGTGTGACTGTGTGACTGTGTGTGACTGAGTGTGTGAGTGTGACTGAGACTGTGTGTGACTGTGTGAGTGTGACTATGTGTGACTCTGTGTGTGTGTGTGCACACCCTCAGGCCCCTCTTCACTGCGCAGCTGTCTGCAGCCCCTCCCGGAGGTGGCACCTGGGTCTCCGGGCTGGTGTCAAAGTGACTGTCCCCTCGAGCACACCTCGTGTTTCAGGCCAACCTAAGCCAGAGGCCGGGAGCCGGGCTCGGGTGGTGAGACTCCCGAGCACGTGTGAGGGCCAGCTGGACTCCAGCCCCACAAGGAGACAGGCATAGCCAGGCCCTCGGGACTCGGGGGGGAGCACACGTCCTCGGAGTCCTCAGTCTGTCCCCTCGGAAGCAGGGTCCCGGGACACAGGCTGGACCTCGGACCCCTGGCGGGACTAGGACATCCCTGGGACCGACAGCCACAGGGTCGTTGCACTTCCACACTCTGGCCACCAGATGGCGCCGCAGGACCGTGGACGCAGCGGCCGGGCTGGGCAGGTCTTGGCCACTCACGCAAGTCGCTCTTCCGGGCGATCAGGGTGGCGCAGTGGGGACACTGGTGCTTGGAGACGTTGTCGCTGTGCTTCTGCACCAAGTGGATCTTCATGGTGCCCCGCTGCGTGAAGCGGGCCTGGCAGACGGGGCACTCGTAGGGCTTCTCGCCTGGAGCAGGGACACACGTGGGTGACCTCGGGGCACATGCTGGTGACCTCGGGGGGACAGACGCTAGTGATCTCAGGGGGACATACACAGGTGGCCTCGGGGACATGCAGATGACCTCGGGGGGACACACAGGCCCGTCCACCGCCACCACCACTGTCCTCACAAGCCCCTGCCCACCAGGGTCCCAGGCTGGTGATCTCTGTTCCCCTCTCGGCCCGTCTCCGATGTCGCCCCCAGTTCACTGACCCCTCCAGACTCCCAGGCCCCCTGGCTGTGCAGGTGACTGTCCCGCTGCAGGTCCCAAGCCCTGTGGCCCAGAGGGGGTGCGGGGGGCGGCCATAGGGAGGCCTGGGGGTGTCCACGTGCGGGGTGGGGTGGGGGCCCGGAGCAGTCCCGCATGGTGGGGGGAGCTCAGATGCTGAAGCCGCGTGGGCCGAGCCGGCCCCTGGCAGGCAGCACCTACCCGAGTGGGTCCGCATGTGGCGCTTGAGTTTGTAGGTGTCCCGGCTGGCGTAGCTGCAGAGGCTGCACGGGAAGGGGCGCTCGCCCGTGTGGGAGCGCAGGTGCCGCTTCAGCTTGCTCGCCTGGGGGAGATGCCACGGGGGGGGGGGTGGCTGCCGACACTGCCCAGGCTGGGCTCGGCCCACCAGAGCCCCTGGCACCAGCTTGCGGGGGCTCCCGTCCCACCCATGCGACAAAGGGTGGCCGGACGGCAGGGCGGGGCCTGGTCCACGGCACCTCCCATGACCCAGAGGCAGGACGGAGCCAAGACCCCCAGCGGGAGATGTTGCCCCCCACCCTGGCCCCAGCTCTCGGGGGCCCGGCGGCAGCGAGGCCCCGACATTCTGGGGCTTCAGCTTCTATGATTTTGATGATTTCCTAGAGGGTCCTGGGGGTCCACCCAGAGGCAACTCCTGGCAGTGTTTGGGGGCCTGATGGGGCGTGTCTACTCGGTTCACTGAGCCCTGGGGGCCTGGGTCTGGCCAGGGAGCAGAGCCCCCCACCCCGGGGACAGTAGCCCTGAGCCGTGGCGACCGTTCCACCACCTGCCACTGGGTGGGGGCCTCAGTCCCATGCCCCCCGCCCCAGGAGGGGGGGTCTCACCTCCACGCTCGCGTACTTGCACAGGGAGCACTTGAAGGGCTTCTCGTGCGTGTGCTTGTAGCGCTGGTGGCGGATGAGCTCGCCGCTGGTGACGAAGGCCATGGCGCAGTCCCCGCACTGGAAGGGCCTGGTCCCTGCAAGAGCCCCGCCAGGCCCAGAGCGGGTCACCCCCGCCCGCCCGTGAGGCCTCGGAGCGTCGGACCCGAACAGGCCCGAGGGAAATCCCGGCCTGGCGCTCGAGGTTTCCCGCCCAAGCCGAGGGACAGAGAGAGAAACGGGCAGCGGCCAGCCGCCCGGGGTGCGAGGCCTCGAGCCGGGTCCCGCCCCGCCCTCCCGGCAGCCCACCCGTGTGCGTGTAGACATGGTTCCGCAGCAGCGTCATGGTGCGGAACGCCTTGGGGCACAGGTGACACACGTGCGGCCTCTCGTCCGTGTGCGTCCTCACGTGGCGGCTGAAGCTGGACGCGCGTGACGTGGTGAAGACGCAGAACTCGCACTGGAAGGTTCTCCTCGCTCCTGGGGTGGGGGTGATGCGGGGCCGGGGGTCTGCAGGAAAACACTTAGGACAACGCACGGTGCCGCCTCCACGCCCGGCCCGGCCGTCAGAGGGGGAGGAAGCTTCCGCTGTCCCAGGTGCGGGTCCCGGAGGTGCCGGGATCCCCCCAGCCTCCCCTCTGGGTAGAAAACTGCAGCTGCTCCCCCCCCCACCCTGCTGGGGCACAGAGCTGCAGTCCCAAACTGCGTCCCCTGGTCTGCGGCTGGTCGGAACCAGCTGCGACGCCTCTGTCGGCACGTCCCGGCAGCTCCGAGGGCCTGTCTCGTCCTGGCCTTCCCTGAACGCTCGTCCAGACGTGCCCAGGGCAGGGGGTCCTGTGGCGGCATGAGACTCAGGTTGTTTTTTTTTCTTTTTGGGTCACACCCAGCAATGCTCAGAGGTTCCTCCTGGTTCTGCACTCAGGAATTACTCCTGTTGGTGCTTGGGGGAACCATAAGGGATGCCGGGGATCGAACCCGGGTCGGCCGCGTGCGAGGCAAACACCCTACTTGCTGTGCTATCGCTCCGGCCCCCCGAGGCTCGGGTTGTTTAGGCCATCTCCGCTGACCTCCTCGAGGACGGAGACCCCCATGAAGCGTGCCTTCCAGAACACGCTCTTGCCCGGGGGTCTGAGAACGCCCAGCCAGGCGCTTTTGGAGAAGTTCGCGACACCCAAGCGGGGGGCCAGAGCAGGAAGAGAGGGAGACGTGGGCCACGCGGACCCCGCCCTCGCACAACTGCCACGTAAGGTGCCCAGCCTAAGGTTGGGGTGGGGGCAAAGGCCGGTGGGGGGCTGGACACCCAAGACACGGGCCCTGGCATGGCTGGGCTCAGGCAGAACCGAGGTCCGGCCCGAGCTCGCGCGGCAGCCTGAGCACCAGGGCCCAGGGGTCCCAGCGCTGGCTGAGTGTGGCCAGGAGGGGCACCAGACTCCTGAGCATGAAACAAAATGCGGAGAATGAACTTCGGGGGACTCTGGGAGTTCAGGAAACGTCACAGGAGCAGGCAGGATTCAATGAAGACGCAGGCCAGGCGGAGCGGGGCAGGACCCGCGGGGAGTGTCACCCGGCTGCATCCTGGCCTGCTCCGGAGCTCGGGGGCGCGGACTCGTGGGGCAGGAAGGACAGGGGCCTTGCCGGAGAGTCCCTGGGGGCTCCAGTGCCTCTCACCTGACTCAGGACCACTCCTGGCTGAGTGGCTCCCTGCAGCCAGGAGGCTCCGGCCGCAGACCTGAGAAATAATCCTGCCCAGAGGTGCCAGCAGGGCACAGCGGAGGCCGGAAGCCGGCTGGGGAACTGGGTCTGGGCCCCCCCACCCGCCCCCTCTCCCAAGAGCAGCTGAGCCGGGAGGGCAGAGTCGAGCCTGAGCCCACCTGGTCCCCCGGGGGTCTGGGGAGGGAGGCGGGGCCCTCCTTGAGCTCCAAGTCCAGCCCCATACGGCTCTCAGCTCCCCAGTGAAGACTGGGAGAACATTCTGGAAATGAGCAGAGGCTTCCGCGGCCAGGCAGAGCCCAGGATACAGACTCGACAGCATGAGTTGAGATAAGCCACTGGAAGCGTGAGCCAAGGACCAGGACCCCTGGGCGGGGGGAGAGTTTAACTGATACTCCGTCTGTTGCCCTGTTTAGAAGACAGAGGAGGGCCCGGGATGCCAGCGACGGCCAGGAAGGGCCACGCTGGACGAGAGCTGAGTGCTGACAGCAGGTGAAGGGACGCACCTGCTGACCTCTCGGCAGCAAGACTGCAGACCACGACGTGCAGCAGGAGAGGGCGGGGGAGGAAGGGAGACGAAGGGAGACGAAGGGAGGAGAAAGAACAAGGAAGACGGAGAGAAGGATGGGGAGGAGGAGAGGGAGAGAGCGAAGAGGCAAGAATCAAAGACAAACGAAGGGCCAGAGTGACCGCACAGCGGGGAGGGCGTTTGCTTCGCACGCGGCCGACCTGAGTTCGATCCCCGGCATCCCATAAGGCCCCCCGAGCACCACCAGGAGTGACTCCTGAGTGCGGAGCCAGGAGGAACCCCTGAACATCGCCGGGTGTGATCCCCCCAAAATCAAAAATAATATTAATAATAATAATAATAATAATAAAATAAACGAAAAAAATCATGGTCCATTTCAGGAGTTGGAGACAACAGTTAACAAAAATTGTCTCTGAGAAGCCTCAGTCTTGGACGTGCTAGAGAAGGACCATGAGCTGACAGTCTCTCTCAATCTCTCTCTCACACACACACACACACACACACACACACACACGCACAGAGTGGAAGAGGCAGGACTCACCCCAGGGCCTGCCCAGAAACCCTGGGGCTGAGACCAGGCAGCAGTGAGAGCTGCTCGGGGAGAAAGGTTTGTGAGCTGAAGACAGCCGCTGGAGAGTGTCCATCGGGAGACAGAAGGGAGAAGGCGGCGAGGATCCGGGAAACTGCAGCTCCCCGAGCAGACAGGGGCAGGACGGCGGCAGAGTGACTCCAGCAAGGGCTGCTGGCCATGTCCAACTCCGGGTTGGCCACCTGACCCCGATTCCTCAAGATGCTCAGAGCGCCTTGTCAATGAACCGAGTCACAGCGGGACAGAGACGCGACCCTGCGGGCTGTCCCCCCAGACAGAGCGCGAGACACTGGCAGCTGGACACGACCCAGCCTGGCGAGCAGCGTTGGTCCCTGTTTCATTTGCGACTCTTGCTGTGTCCCGTTCAATTTAAGAGGCAGCCACGTGGGCGAAAGGACAGCTCGGTGCTGGTGCCACCCGCCAGGGTGTCGGGGCAGAGCGGTGGGGGGAGGGAGGGGCTCTGCCCGCCACGGAAACCCAGCACGCACGTGAGCTGGACCCTCCCGGCGGGTGTGCGAATCGGAACATCTCTGGCTCTCCGTGAAAATGACTCACCAAGAACGCGGGAAATGGCCAGGGGATAAAAATGGAACGCCAGATGGTATTTGTTTGACACAAAAGCCAACCGTGAGAGAAAAACTGAGAAACAAAGTAGACAAAAGACCTATGGGGAGGGGGAAAATGGGGAAAAAAAACGAAGAAACGTGTCCTTGTGTGTGATCACCCCCAAAGTCAGGAGATGACGCTGCTAAGGCAGAGACCAGCAGAGGCCAGAGACCACGAGAGAACTCCGAGACGCCGTGAAACCCACCGTGTGAACACGCACCGGGAAGAGGCTGCGCGCCGACTTAAGCCACGCGGGGTGAGGTGGTTACAGCGACACGATCGCCAAGGGCCCAGGTCACAGGTTAAACGCACGCCCCACCCGGAGGGGACCGAGCCCCGTGGAGACACAGCAGACATGACACACGTGCACCGAGGGACAGGCCTCAAAGTACGTGAAACAGACACAATGAAAGGGACCACAGAAACGGGGCGGACGGCTGTCGAAGCAGCCTCCCGCAGCCGTGGAAAGAGCGACCAGACGCGTGCGCGGGACTCGGGTGCGGTCCCAAATGACACGTCAAGGGGCCGGCATGATGGTCCATCGGGGAGGGCGTTTGCCTTGCGCGCGGCCAGCCCGGGTTCATCCCCGGCATCCCACATGGTAAGCTCCGGCAGAAGCCACTCCTGAGCGCAGAGCCAGAAGGAAGCCCTGAGCAGCGCCAGGTGTGGCCCCAAAATCAAAAGCAAGCAAGCAAGCAAGCAAGCAAGCAAGCAGGCAGAAATCCTCCACGACGTGCTCTCGGAACACGACAGAGTGGAGAAACCACAGAGCGGGATGAGAAACGTCTCCAACGCGTCCAAGCGAAGCCCACAAACACAAAAGACTGTGAGAGAACAGTGACTGGTGAGGAGGAGGAGGAGACGCAACAGACGGGCCTCGGGTCTCCCTCCAGAGAGACCCACAGCGACACGGTGGGGCTGGGGTCCTCCTGCAGCCCACCCAGGCTCCCAGGGTCCCCAGCCGGGGAGGGCCCAGCGCTGGGGGTGCGGGGCCCATGTGGGGTCCAGCAGGCAGAGGCGCCCGACTGGTCATGGCGTCCACGTCCTCCTTCCTGGCCTCACGGCGATGCCACCCCTGCCCCAGGCTCCCTGGACACCTCTGCCACCCGCCCCGCCCTGGGTGCCGGCACCTGCCCAGGCCTCGGAGCCAGTTCAACGGCGCAAGACCGGCAGGTGGAGGGGTTCAGGCCCCGACAGGGGCTCCATCATCCCCGGGGGGGGGGGGACCTGGCCGGGTTCCGCGACTCTCCCTGGCTGTGCTCGGCAGCGCCCCCTGGGGTGCTCGGGGGCACTACCTGGTGCCAGAGACGGAACTGAGGCCAGCCACACCAGGGCCAGTGCCTCGGAGGGGCCAACCTGTGCTCTCTGGCTGTTGGTGACCACAGCCAGAAGCCCACTGCCTCAGGGGCAGCGGCCAGTGGGTGCCGGAGCACGTGGGAGGCCCCCGAGTCTGGTCCCTCAGGCACAGGCGGAGTGTCCTAATGTCCCCCAGCCCTGCCCGGCCCACTCACGGCTGGGAGTCGCCCTGAAACACAAACCGTGACCACCCGGAAGCTCCGTGACCATGAGAGGGGGCCACTGCCCGCCTGCTGCCCCCACCCTACACACCCCCTACTCCTGCACCCTGCACACCCCACCCGGCCTCCCCGCCCCCCTCCCCCTTACCCGCCGCGGCTGTCGATGCGCTGCCGGGCGGCGCGCTGCTGCCCACCGCCGGGGTGGGGTCGGCCGCTGCCCCGGGCGCACGCTGGGCCCCCTGCACGTCCACCTTCACGTTGCAGATGGTCAGCACGATCTCCTCGTTGCCTCCGTCCCCGGTGCGGGCCTCCAGGAGCAGCAGCTGCGCGTCGGCCAGCTGGGCCGGGCCGTCCACCGTCCCGAGCTGGAACCGGGTCGGGGTCAGCGCGGCCGGAGCGGGCCTCGGGGACACGCGGCGGGCAGCTGTGGCCCCCACCCCCCCACCCCCGGCCGGGGTCCTGCCTGGGCTCCGGAACCCAGCCCTGGGGGGCGCGCCCTCGGGGCCAGCCTCGGAGGTCCTGGGGGGCCACCCCGGGCGGGCGCCGCGCAGGGGCGGCCGGGGGGGAGTT
>JAOXYA010191388.1:0-20522 GCA_028565675.1 Sorex palustris | reverse complement strand
ACATTTTTGCCTCTCTGGGATATATTCCCAGGAGTGGTATTGCTGGGTCAAATGGGAGCTCAATTTCTAATTTTTTGCGAATCGTCCATACTGTTTTCCAAAAGGGTTGAACCAGTCCACATTCCCACCAGCAGTGAAGGAGAGTCCCCTTCTCATCACATCCGTGCCAACACTGGTTGCTTTTGTTCTTTTGGATGTGTGCCTGTTTCTGTGGTGTGCGATGATATCTCATTGTTGTTTTGATCTGCATCTCCCTGATGATTAATGATGTAGAGCATTTTCTTATGTGTTTTTTAGCCATTTGTATTTCTTTTTTGGGAAAGTTTCTGTTCATTTCATCACCCCATTTTTTGATGGGGTTAGATGTTTTCTTCTTGTAGAGTTCAACTAGTGCTTTGTATATCCTTGAAATCAACCCTTTATCAGATGGGTATTGGGTAAATATCCTTTCCCATTCTGTAAATTGTCTTTGTATTCTGATTACAGCAGAAGCTTCTTAATTTAAGATAGTCCCATATGTTTATCTCTGTTTCTTCTTGGTTGGTCAGTGGAGTGTCGTCTTTGAAGATATCGTTAGCCTCAATATCGTAGAGGGTTTTTCCGACCTTGTCTTCAATGTATTTTATGGATTTTGGCCTGATGTTGAGATTTTTACTCCATTTTTATCTGACTTTTGTGCATAGTGTTAGGTTGAGGTCTAAAGACAAGGATGCCCACTATCACCACTTATGTTTAACATAGTACTGGAAGTACTTCCAAAGGCAATTAGGCAAGAAAAATATATAAAGGCATCCATATAGGAAAGGAAGAAATCAAGCTCTCACTATTCGCTGATGATATGATACAATATCTCAAGAATCCTAAATACTCTACCAAGAAACCTCTAAAAACAATAGTCTTGTACAGTAAAGTCTTAGACTATAAAATCAATGCCCAAAAATCCATGGCCTTCCTATACGCAAATGAGAGAGAGGAAAGTGACATGAAAAAAATAATCCCATTCACAATTTTCACCAGAAAATCAAATACCTCAGAATCAGCCTAACTAAAGTGGTAAAGGAACTCTACAATGAACACTACAAAACGCTATTCCTTTAAATAAAAGAGGACACAAGGAAATGGAAACATATCACCTGCTATGGATAGGAAGAATCAACATTGTCAAAATGGCAATACTCCCAAAAGCATTATACAGATTCAGTGCTATCCCTATAAGGATACCCATGAAATTCTTCAAAGAAATAGATCAAGCACTCCTGAAATTCATATGGAACAATAAATGCCCACGAATAGCTAAAGAAATTCTAGGGGAAAAGACGTGGGGATCCATGCTCCTTCTTGCAGCCTTAGTCTAGAGCCCAACCTCCAAGCATTGGAGGTAGCATCTACACTTGGGTGAGGTAGCTCAATCAACATATGAAAGCCCTTTCTTCTAGAGAAGCTCTCCTAAGATAAAGATCTCCTGCAAGGAGACCCACTCAACTAGCCTGTTTTATCTAAGGACATATTTCTCCTTTCCTTAGTCAATAAACAATCATCTTAGACTTACTTACTTCTTAATAATCTTTCTAGTCATTTTGTATGGACATGATGAGAGATATATTAATTTTATAGGGTGGCTCTCCTGGGGATCTCTTGCTATTGATCCCAGACTACAAAGCTCAGGCCAAATAGTTCTTTCCTAACCCTAGACAGTGTCCTTATCCAGTTGTTTCTCTTGGGATCATGACAGAATTTGTCCATGACCCTGCTCTTAACTTATAGTTAAATATTATAGCACTCGACCTGTCCCGTTTCAATGCCAGGGTAGCTCACAGCTTGCCCTGGGTCCATTCAGTCCCTGTGTTGGGACCCTGTTTTGGGGGTGCTAGGAGCTAAGGGAAACTGAGGCTTAAGTCGAGTAAATAGGACAGATGCCCAGAAGTTATTCAGAGTCAATTAACTGCCAAGTTACAAAATCATAGCATAACTGTCTTCCTGTGTCTATACAAAAAAAGACATTGCTCTAAAGTAAACTATGCAAAGGACATAAAGAAAAGAGGGAAAAATGATATTTCACTGACAAATACAAATCCAGAGATCTCTGAAGAGTTTAACTTTACAAGTCACTGCTTAGGGGGAAATGAATGATTAATAGACAGGGGAAGCAAAACACAAAGGAGTACTTAAAGATGAATACCGAGGAAATGGGAGTGCTTTGGGAGCATTGTGATGGGTCTTACTCAGTAAACCTAAGTTCTCCATGGCAGAGGAGAAAGAACAAACCAATGTTATCCTAGAGAAGTGACCGTGTTTGTGTTTTTGGATAAGTTATTGAGCCCTATCCAAAGGTATGCTGCAATAAAAGGCAAGGATCTAACTGAGTTTCTGGCTCTGTGCATGTTTGCTTTTTAAAATATCTGAACAGTTTCTCCACTCATGCTTTGAGTCTAGTGCTAAATCAGAGAGAAAGGGAAAAAACAAAGACAAGGAATTTGTATAGCATTCAAATCTTCTGGCCTGGAGTTGTTAGTGACAAGGCAAACAGGAAGTGGGGGTGGGAGCCTCCTTTAGAGAAGGGAAATGCTGAGGAAATGTGAGCAGGGAACAGGAGAGCATAAACCTGACCAGCTACTTAGAAAGAGGCGCCTCTTTGTTAGTTGAGAATCAGGAGGGGAAGAAGCAGGCTGGGGAAGTAGCAGGCTGCAGCTGGGCAGGTATGGATGCCTGGCTGGGGGCGCAGAGAAAGAAAGAACCACACCCAGGATTGCTTTCCAAGTTCAAATTATAGCCCCTATTGTGGGCCTTTCCTCTGGGTAATTGGATGCCAAGTGAGAGCCAAGAATGATCATTCGGCTTGCCACTGAATTTTACTTTCCCTGGCACATCAACTCTCAACTGCCTGGACATCTGCGATGTCCACAGATTCTGGGGACTTTGGCAGTTCTGTTCTGCATTAATCTCACCCAGAGTTGGATATGGCTCATGAGAAACAGCTTTAATCTGAGTGCTGCATACATTTCAGACCTGCCTGAGGCAGTTGAGAAAAGATTGTCTCTATTTATTATTTATTTCTGTAGCAGGGTTCATTGTGAAATTTAAACCAGAGAAGAGACTCCCCCTTGGCCTGAACATCTTGCCTTTTGAAGGTAACTGGAGCAAAAATGCCCTGAAATAGAAGGGGAGAATGGGTTAGTAAATGAAATTAAACTGGACTGTAGTTCATCTATAAAATAAACACATCTACTTAAGAAATTTCAGCTATTTTCTTATTTTTATGAAAGGTTAATTTCCATTTTCTTTAAAATATCTGAAATATGGGGCTGGAGTGATAGCACAGTAGGTAGGGCATTTACCTTGCAACCAGGTTCGATTTCCAGCATCCCATATGGTCCCCTGAGCACCGCCAGGGATAATTCCTGAGTGCAGAGCTAGGAGTGACCCCTGTGTATCGCCGGGTGAGACCCAAAAAGCAAAAAAAAAAAAATCTGAAAGAATGTCAGTGTGAACCTAATTTATAAAGCAGAGCTTTGCCTCTTAAAATTCAGTTTAAGTCACTTGTTCATCTAAACTACATAGTTTCTCACTTTAAACATATCATAAAATATTTTAATTTATTATTTAAAATGTTTTATTGATTTTTATTGAATCACCATGAGGTAGAGCATTACAAAACTGTTTATGGTAAAATCTTCTCATTACATCCAATCTTAAAGTCTTTCCTACTTAAACCCCTCTCTACCTTTTATTGGCATATTAAGTTGACTAAACAGTTGTCTCTGTACATTACCTGAATTATTCCAAAACCATAAACTCAGAGGCTAGTTCAAGATGTAGAAGTTTTGGGTTGGAGCGATAGCACAGCAAGTAGGGTGTTTGTTTTGCATGTGGTCACCCAGGTTTGATCCCCAACATCCCATATGGTCCCCCAGCACCGCCAGGAGTAACCCCTGCATATCAGTGGGTGTGACCCAAAAAGCAAAAAAGAAAAAAAAAAGAAGCAGAAGTTTTCTTCCATTCCTGACTATTCACACACTCAGATTTTTTTCTCCTCTTAACAGTCTCAAGCGGGCCCAGTAACGTCTCCATTGGAGACTTTGTTGTTACTGTGTGCTCAGCATTCAAAATCTAACTGGTCAACAAGGAACCTTCCTCAGAAGAAGCAAGAGGAGAAGCAGAGAGGCAATAATCAGGGTTCTCTCTTAGACAATAAATACATCAGTGAAAGAGCAAGAAAGTACAATTTGGAAGCTATTTTTTTTCTTATACCTGTTTGTCATTGTCTTCTTTAGCTGAATTATGTGCACCTGCAAGGAAACACCACTGCACACGCCAGCAGGGGTGTCTCTAATCAAACCTTCATTTGCAGAGATTCCTCCTCCTGAGATTGAGAGACACCACTTGAAAGCCCCTCTGACACTCCTTTTTTTTTTGGCAGTGGGGAAGGGGGAGTAGGGACACACTTGTCAACACTCAGGGATTATTCCTGCCTCTGCACTCAGGAATTATTCCTGATTGTGCTTGAGAGATGATATGGGATGCAGAGGATTGAATCCAGGTCAGCCATGTGCAAGGCAAACACTTTATCCGCTGTACTATCACTCTAATCCCTCCTCTGATACTCTTGAAGGCCACACAATGTTCAATTTCCTCAGTGCTTTATCATGTCCAAGGGGATTTCCTGCATAAATCTGGAAGGTTGCTGGCGTCGGTTTTCAGATTGCCTTGTGCCGAGTTGCATTAAATCACCTCAGCTGGCACAGCAAGGGGAGGGTTTAGGTTAAGCAAGATGGAGAAAGAGGTTGGTGCCCAAGGCACATGGCCAACCTCCAGCTCTTTGATTACTTGAGTTAAAGAAAAGTTTCCAAACCACCCCCTCCCCACCTCCAAAGCTGGTTTTCACTAAGTAAAGACCTACATTTTATTCAAATGACATGGATGCAATAGAGGGTGAAGACATCATGACTGTAATATTTCAAAGTTCTTGAGCAATAGTAGCAGTCAAGTATAAGCACAGAAGATTATTATACAAATACAGGACATCTGAGAAGATTCTTAGCATTGAAGAGCACAGACATTCCTAACCCCAAAGCTGAGCTGATGGCATCCCAGTGGCCCCAGCGTTTCCTTTACATGGGACCTTCCTTGGTAAAGTTTTCTTGGTTAACTCCATCTTGGCCCCTCTGAGCTCATCACTGTTATCCCAGACCCCTCCACAGTCTAACTGTGCTGGTGCATAACAGGGACAGATAAACAACAAGGTGAAGTAATTGAATAATATCAAGACATGCTGATGTAACACTTTATCCAATATGCAGAAAGTAAAGCAAAATACAAGACATGACCCAAAATGGTTTAAAAAAAAGTGAGATCAAAGTAGGTTTCTTGGAGTTGAGTTCCTGCAGGTGGAAGAGAAAAGGAAGGCCAGCTTCACTTAGACCAAGTAAGACAGACATAATTTCTCTTCAGGGATAAGTGAAATAGGGCATTCCTGTTAAAAGACAATTGGTACAAAGGATAAGTGCATGAAGAATGAGTGAGGTTCAAACAAAAAATTAAAGCCTTGGTAATTAACCTCCCAAATAAGAAAGGTCTTTCTGAGCTAAGCATGACATAATTCCCAGAGTAAATACATTTCCCCATCTACCTGCTGTATTGTCTGAGCACCAATTCTTATTTTTTCATTGCATTCATCGTATCTGTGATTTAGTGTGCTTTGTGCAATTGTGCTGAATATCTGTTTTTCCCATTGCTCCAGGGTATGATGGGGCCTCGTACTTTGGCTTAATATGTCTGGCACTATGTCCTGTAATGTTTACAGCACATATTACATAAAATTGAAACTTAAAGTATATATTTATTCTGGTAACCTTGCACAGAGTACTGAAGTATGCCTGTCAATCTTTAACCTGCTATGCAGGCTATGTGGGCTGGAAAGTTCTGCGCTTGGGACTTGGGGTAAGGTGCTGCTGAGCCAGGCTGTGCAAAGGGTCGCCATAGTTTTACTGGCAGTGCTCAGGTGCCTCCAGGGTCACACCATCAGTGTAATATTAGGGAATCACACTGCAGTGATGCCTGCACAAGCAAGGTATGTGGTCCAGCCCTTGGAGCAATCTCTCTAGCCTCCAAATTGAATTTTTTATGGTGAACTTAGATAATCATTAGTAGTGCTGCATATCTGAAACTTACTTTAGGGAAAAAATCATATTCAAGAGTTGTGTATTCAAAAAAATGAATGAAACCATGGCACTCTCTTGCCACCTGTGTTTGGTGGTCTCGGACCACTTTCCCCCAACCAGGACAACCAAGGCAATGGGCAGTCAAAGGAGGAAACGAGGGCCAAGCTGGTTGGTATCAGTTGCGGTTTATTCCAATATTGTCTCCACTCTCCTCTGATTCTCCTCCTCCTGATTCTCCATGATTCTCCTCAATTCTCCTTGATTCTCCCTGATTCTCCTCTTCCGGACTCTCCTTCATTCTCCTCCACCCGTTATTGCAGCCTTAGTTATATCCCAAATCATGAAGGGTTGGGGTAGCAATTACACATAGGTGTGTTTGTGTGTTTATACAATCAACAGATGTAAAGTCCTTCTCTCAGGGGAAGCTTCTTCTAAGACAAATTCTCATTCAGCAAGATGATCTGTCTCAGGGTGAAATACCATCTGGATGCGTTTCTCCTTTCCTTAGTCCAACAACCATTTAAACATTCATCTTAATTCTACTTCTTAATAATATTAGTTATTTTGTATGGACACAGTAGAGATATATTAAGCTTATAGGATGGCTTCCTGGGAACATCTCTCTATAGATCTCAGACTACAGTGCTCAGGCCAGATTAGTCTTTCCTAACCCTAGAAGGGTCCTAATCCAGTTGTTACTCTATGGACCATGAGAGAATTTGTCCATGACTGTGCTCTTAACTTATAGTTAAATATTATGGCGCTTGGCCTGGCCCGTTTCAATGCCAGGGTACCTCACAGCTTGCCCTGTTCCGTCCAGTCCCTCATTGGAATTCTGCTTTTGGGGTGGTATGAACTAAGGGAAACTGAGGCTTAAGTCGATAAAACAAATGCCCAGGAAAGAACATTATTCGAAGTCAATTAACTCCCAACTCACAGAAGTTACAAAAGCATAGCATTAACTTCTCTTCCTGTGTCTATACAAAAAGGACATTGCTCTGAAGTAAGCTAGGCATAGGACATAAGGAGAAGAGAAAAGCAATATTTCACTTACAAATACAAATCCATGTCTTAGAAGGATCTGACCTTACAAGTCAAGAGAGTCTGATTTGAGGATAAAGGTGATTGACTGGTTGGACAAGCAGAACACAGAGGAGATGTTACAGATAAACACAGAGGAATGGGAGTGCCTCAGGAGCAATGTGATGAGTATAACCCAATAAACCCAAGCTCCCTGCAGCCAGGGAGGAAGGATAAACCACTACAAAGTTTTAGTAAACTTTTAGTTTTAGTGAAAATAATCATGTTCAGTAGTAATTTTTATTTTGAAATCCTGTTTTCTTAAAAACAATACAGTAAAAATTTTAAGGTAATTTTCCTTTGAAAAAAATCTACTAAAAGAATAAAAACCAAAGCCTGGGTCGCTGCCTGCCCCACTCTCTGCCATACCACCTTGACAAGAGCAGGCCTAGGTGTCTGCTTGGCTCTAAGAGTTCCCCCAGCCACCATCACTCACGGACAGCTGGGTAATCTAGATGGGTTCCAGCCTGCTCCTGAGACAGAGGAACCAGACCTTGGCGATGGTGGATCAGTGACAGAGGGAAGAGCTGGAGAATCCAGCAGGAGGACCCCTTAGGAGACCCCTTAGGCAGGCAGCTGAGGCAGTGAAATTCCTCCTCTTTTCTGTGGCTCCCACTGGAAGACTGAAGATGCAAAGGATCTCCTGAAGCTCTCTGGCATCCAGTATCCCAGAATGGGAGGTTGTGCCCTCTGCTGGCCAGGAGAAGTCCAGATCACTCCATAGGAACAGAACAGGCTGGAGAAAGGATGCACTCTCTGTGTCCACTCTCAGATGTCCAAAGTTCTCCCTCCATAAGGCAAAAGGGAAAAAAAAGATTTTGAGAAGGAAGAAGTAGTCCAGACTGCTCCATCTGATTTTCTGATTTATAATCCACTGGGTCTCTCAGGTGTCTTCTGTGTGGGAGGAACAGGGCAGCAGAATGGCCAGCAAAAGTCCAGCATAGAGTAGCTATCCTCAACCAATGTCTCCTTTGTGGCCAGTCTGATTATGCTGAAATGGTATTCTGATCATACCGTTCATCTTTTCACTAGGAACTGACTCTGCAAATTGAAAGGAAAATTTGCTTTGATTTTTTATGACCCACCAGTTTAATCACCAATTAAATATTTGGCAATTTCTGAAAAGTAGATAAGTCTCTCAGAATAAAAACTGACCCCAGGAAGAACATTTCAAAACAGAAGTCACACATCTGCCAGTGCCACCAGGAGCTCCAGGATGAGGGGTAGGTGGGTCAGGCTGGGAGGCAGAGTCTGTACTGGAAAATGCAAACAGTGGCATCTGATGTTCATGCCATGTTTGTCAAACAGTGCTGCACAGGACAAGCCCCCGGTGAGATGGTTGTGAATGGGGGACAGACAGATCCACAGCAATGGCTTGAGAGAGAGGCACAAAGGTGACAAGAATCCATTCATTTCAACAAGCTTTGTTTGGGCAATTATCATGACCCAAGTTCTTGGCAAAGTGCTGGGTATAAACAGTAGACATAAAGGCATCTTGTCTGTTTTCACAGAGGAGCTGGCAATGAAACCAGGGGAAAGTGCTGGCTTGGATGCTCAGGCAGCATGTCCAGACACGGGCACAGGTACACACAGACTTACACCCCCCAGCGGTCACAAAGGCTGTGATGTGGAAAGGGTTTCTCATGTGGACACCCATAGTCTGAGAAGCAGAGGTGGCCCCAGATAAGGGTACTGATGGGTGACTGAACCAGAGAAAAACTAAAGAGATGGCGTAAACAGGGCCTTGGGATCAGCTGGTCACCTGGAAGCAGAGCCTGGAAAGGTCAGGTCGCTTCCTGCAAAGTCTTGAGTGTCAGCCCTACCTGCCCACCATAATCAGGCAAGGTCCACAGAATGCTGACATCAGGCCCAATCAGAGAATCTGATTGCTGGAACCTGGGGTATAGTCTGGGCATCTGGAGTCAATCCAGATAATTCTAGTACGCTCATGGTTTGATTGCCAGTACACTGGAGAACACTAACATTTCTTCTAACCTGTACTGGGTGTCACCTGCAGGCTGAAAGGTGACCGGAATACTGTAGGAACAGAAACTCAGCATATTATGGCCATTAGGAACTCTGAGAATTGGTTCCCCTAACAATAACAGAAAAAAAGAAAGATTTGATATGCCCCTAGGTAAAACAAGTTAGATCTTAGAATGCAAGAAGCTTTCAAAAATGCATTCAGGAAAGAATAAAATAGATAATAGATATCTGCAACTGCAAAAACGCACTGGACAAATATAGCATAAGACCAGATAGGGTCTTTTAGATGTGAGAATGGGCAAAAATAAAGTAAGAAACTGTCAAGACAGTTTATAGATGCCTTCTGATAGCTCTGTAAAACACCCCCTTCCCCATCTTCAGGTACCTATTGAGTGTTGTCGCTGCTAACTGCTCTGAATGTCTCTGTCCACAGTGTTGCCTGCAGGGGCCTGTGGGCCTGGGAGCAGCAACACTGTATGAAATAAATGGCATCCTGGAAAACCACTGGGGACTAAAGCTTGGCAGTCTGTGTTTTTTGTCTCCTTTTGTGTTTTCCCATTCATTCTCTGTGTCTGACCCCTGATGGATGGGGTCACACCTATATATAGCTTTAGACAAGCATCAACTCCCGGCATGCTTCAGGACTTAGAGGCTTTTTGCTTCTTCCTCCTGTTCCTTGGAGCCTGTCTGATGGTAAAGCAGTAAAAAGGCGGGGAAAGGAAACTGAAGCCAGTCAATTCCAAAATCTATCCTGGGGAAATAGTCAGGTGGCTGAAAAGCTGAGTGGCTGCTGAACCCTCCCCGTCTCTCACTTCCATACCCCTGTAACTAGTTGACCTTGAAGTTACAGCTTCTGTCATGGACACTTGCTCCAGAAATACTTTGTTGCAACTGTGTCTGGTCCTCCCAGGTGAAAGAGGGCCACCTTCACTGCTGACTCTGCCCAGTGGTTAGGCAAAGGGTGGATACTGACTGTTCTCACCATTTTCTGCCCCTGCCAATTCTATACAAAATTTTTCCAGGGAAAAGCTGTGAGAAAGAATGCATGCATTCCTAAATTATCTGATAAACAAATATTATTTCTTATTGATTCCACTTGGCCAAGTTATATATGTAGCTGTGGTTCTAGACATTTGCTCCTTTACTCCTTGAAAAAGTGGTCTGTCCCCACACCACCCTCTTCTTCTCATGTCTCTTCCCTCTGTCACTGATCCACCCTAGACTGCCCCTTCCAGACACGAACAATTTACCATATATTATTTTTTATAAAACAAGTAAATGTAATTATCAAAACTTAGATCAACAAGAGTAAATTTGTGGTAATTTCCGTATCTCACAATGATGTTACTAAAGTCATTGTCTGAGGATCTATTATTGTAGTTGGTGCTAGTTGAGTCTTTTGTGTTATTGTTTAGGCTTGCGGAGCTTGGTGGTCTTCTATGCAACTTTCCAATCAGATTTTCTGTGCTTCTACTTGGCTGAGAGAAGTGTGAAATTTGAGGTGTCCTGGCCATGCAGTCCAGGAGCTATACAGATCTGTAACAATTTGGTGGTTTGGCAGATTGACAAGGTCCTGTTGTGGAGATAGACCATTTATTTCTATTTCAGGTTTCTCTGTGTGGCCCTAGCCTGCTATGTCATCAGGCAAAAAGGGGACTCTGCCCACCCCCATTCTGAAAAGAGCCTGTAGTTCCAGTCCATCTGGAAAGATTCTGCAGTATCATGCTTTTTTAAAGAAGTGTTGTTGGGACATTTCTCTGCAGCAAGATGGTGGGTGTGCCAAATGGCTGTTTTATCTTTGAAGGAAAGGAATGCCTTAATAATTGGAAGCCAATATTCATTCAGGAGCTAATGGTCCTTCCCTATGACAGGCCAGATCCAGATTTATGCTGAGGATGGAGACAAAATTGACAAAACCTCCACCATTCGGTTTCTATATTCTAGTGGAGACATACAGATACCAAGAGAACAAATTATTTGGAAATTCAGCTGTAATACTCAGACTAAACAGTGTTATGTGACAATGTCCATGAGGTTTGGAGAGGGTACTTGTTTGGCAGGGTAGCCAGGGAGACATAACCTCTAGCCTGATATTAAGATGGCATCAACTGTGAACACCTTAGGATGGGCACAAGAAGGTCTGGGAGTCTACCTGGAGGCTGGGAGCCACCCTATAGGGTATAGGCTGGAGCTCAAGGAAAGTAGGTGCCAATGAAACAAGCCCAGGAGTCTGAGAGAAAACCTTGAAAAGGAGCGGCTTCTGCCAGCTTCTATCATCTCTAGCAGGCATTGAGGACCAGCTAGTATGCTGGCAAACTGCATCCAAGAAGGAGACTGCAGGACCTGAGTTACATTGTAAAATAGTCACTCCAGGAATTCCAGAGAGCAATTCCATAGAATTCCATTTGCTTCTCTTCTTAAAATAAAATGCTTCTATTGAGGATCATCTTCTTTTAGTGATCACCAGACGTATATGAGACAGTCTTGGTAGAAGGGACATATCCATGGCTCAGAAAAAATATTATATCTAGGGTCTGTTGAAAATTTTGAAATCAGAAAGACACCAGAAGGAATCTGGGGGACTCAGAAGGCTACACACAGAGAGAGAATTCTTAAGCATCTTGTTTACTAGGCCAACAACATTGTCTTCATGAACAAAGAAGATGCATAGAAGTACAGAGGCTAGAAAGAAGGAGTTTCAGGGCATCCAGAATCCCATGAAGGTATGGGGTATGAGGCAAGGCTGATGAGGATGCTTGGGTTCAGATGAAGAAAGTTTATCAAACAATGGTTTTGTTCTTCATCTAAGATGATTGGAACTCCTGGAGGTGACAAAGTCAGACATGCTTTAGGTCTAAATTAGTGTGCCCTGACTTGGGCTTACCCAAATTCAGATTAAAACCTTCAAACAATGATTCATTTGATTATGTGCCTGTCTTGCCAGAAATAAAAACCAGGGCATCACAAAAGCAAAGTAAATGATCTACTACAGAGCCACACCAAACAGTGATTCTAGAGAGAGGAGCAGGCAGAATCATGCCACAGGGAAGTGCCATAAGTGCATCAAGTCAGAGGAACTGGAAGGGCAGTGAGTTCACTCCATAGTGATGTTCTAGAAACTAGAAGCCCTAGCTAATCATAAACTCCCAAGAAAGCTCAGCAAAGCAAGGCTCCACAGCCTGTACTGATAGCTCCCCACAGCTGTCACTGACAGCTGCTGGCTTCCGAGGTCCTGGCCTGGGAGGAGCCCAGGAACCAAGGTGCGACTGTGTAGTGAGGCAGAGCCTGCTAAGGCTGGGGACAGGACACTGCCAGGACAGCCTGTGGCTCAGCCAGTGAAGGGAAAGAATAAGTAGATGAGAAGTTTGAGTGACCCAGAAAAGCAGGTTCAGTGAGTAATAACACATGTAGTCTCTTTCTTGCTCCAGCCCTCCTGTTTTGACTTCTGTAGAAATTGAATTTTAGTAGAAGCTGAGAAGCACAACAAAAAAACATCTGTCCTGAGTAGCCATCACCAACTCTCCCACCAAAGACAAAACACTGCATTGTGACATCTGGAGCATGACTGTGTGGCCTGCAGGAGAAAACTTAACCTCATCACCCCAGAGGAAGAACCCCTGAAGTACATTCTGTCTTCACAGATGGAGTGTTCTCAGACTGCCTGGTCTATAACCCAAGAGCAGAAGAAACAGTGGTGGTTGAATGCGCAATAGGGAGGTATGTTTAATTTCATTTGGTTTTGTGTTTTGCCTTCTGATGCTCATTTGGTGTTGTAAACCATTTCAGCAATTCCATTACTCAGCTTATTTGACCTTTTAGTTATTCTGTTATTATATTTGTGTCCCTTCCCCTATTGCATAACTCTTGTGGAAACACCTAATTAAAATAAACTTTTTCTGAAGAGCGGACTCTCTGTGGGCACACTCCCAATGCTCCTGAAAAGGAATTCCCACTGCACTGCTACTGCCCTGGGGAGTGACAGACCTCTAAACCATAGACCATGGAGTGAGGTGCTGACAATTATATTTAAAGAACCTAAACTCTGAGACTCTGGGTGCTTAATGGTGTCCCAGAGAAGCAGTTGTTAGAGCAGAAGACAATGAGGACTTTGGCTCTCTCAGCAATAACCTCAGACAATTTAAAGTGGAACCCATCCCCCACCCAGTGTAGTCTATTCCAGTTGCTGTGATAAAGATTGTTGTAGATAGAAAATGCTGTGGATAAAGACTATTGTGCATAGACTCAGCAGAAAAAAAGCAGAATTCCTCTCAGTTCTGTGATCAAAACATTGGCATATTCTGTTTCTGGCTAGAGCTCCCTTCCTCATTTATAAGGGCCGTCTTCTCATCTAGTTTCCATATGACAGAAGGACAAGGATCTCATCTACAAAGACACAGATTCCTTTAATGAGAGACCTACCTTAATGATCTAATCACTACCCCAAGGATCAACCTTCTAATACCATCATCTTGGAAGGAACAGACATCCTCATATAAAATGGATAGCAGGGAGTTTAAGTGTTGAGACCATAGCGCACACCTCCAGGTCAGCTGCACAGGGTTATGTGCACAAGGATGTTAGAAAGGACAGAAGAAGCTAAAGAAGCACAGTTAATAACAAGCTCCAGTTTGGTTCTCCCAGAAGTTGACCCAAGACAAAGACTGAGCATAAATTGTATGATAAAAGCCTACGGGAAAGGGAGGACAGAAGATAAATGGGTGGCTTAAAATGGATGGATGGAAAAGTAACTACTCAGGCTCAATTCCTCTGGAAACATTAGCAACTGATATAGGCACAAGCCTCCAAGTCTCACCTGCCCCAGGAGTCATTGGTTGAGGTATGTTCTTCAATGAGAGGCCCTGGGTTAAAACTACATTTTGGTACTTACCAGTATGGAATTGTGATGTATATACCCGAAACCTATAAAAGCATTTAAAACTAATTTCATATGTGAAGATTACTTAAAACAAAAAAGTAAATAAAATGAAATGAAGAACCAAATGGATGTCTGGGTCCCTTCCAATCCAGGGTGACTGTGGGTGAGCTACTGTTATGTGAACATACACTTTCCTTTCTCTAAGGCAAAATATCCCAGAATGAAACTGGATAACTTTGCTGTCTAGTTAAATGAACAGTAAATATTTTTAAAAGCCAACTTTTGTAGGAAAAAAGTAGGAAATGCTGAGTTGGGAAAAATCAATTATCTGGAAGTATATCTACCCAGAAACAAGCGCTTTAACTATGTGTGTTCAGTGCACATTGTTTTAGTTTAATTTGGTTGCCAAGAACAAGAATAATTTGGCTGCCAAGAACAGAAGAGATGAAAAACAAAGAATAATTAGCTTAGAAGGCATGTTTCAATGGTTAGGGATGGGCGAAGAGGTTTGCAGCTGAGCACCATGGTTATAAGAAGGCCTCTGATGGCCATTATCTCTCTTATTCTCTTTCTCCTCAGGGCTACTGTTCTTTCCCCTCTACAGGCCAACGTCCCTGCCACAGCCTCCCTGTAAGTTCCTGCCCAGCATGGCTCCTTGTACAATGCTCTCCAGCAAGGTTTCTATTTTCAAGAAACAAACTCTGATTGGTTCAACTTTTCTCAGCTATTTCTTCCCAAACCCTGATACAGAGCTAGCCTTCAAAACTCTTCTTGAAAGAATTCTGGTAGGAAAACAGTAAAACAATGATAGGAAGAATAAAATAGCCGCCACCAGACCATTCTAAATGAAATATTCCATAATTTAAAAAATATACACCTCCTGTGATCACCCTTTATGACATTAAAGTAGGTCCTATCATTTGGAGGGACAACATTCTGCTATTTTTTTAAATTTTCCTAAAGCGCCATGATTTACACATTTATTCATAGTTGATTTTTAGATGTTCAAGTTTGCAGCACCAGTGTTCCCAGGTTTCTTCTTATTTGCCTCACCTGCCACACTGAGTGGCACAGTTTTACTTGTGGTTGTTGAAGTTTGGGTTTTTTTCTAAGTTGTTGACTCTATGGTTTAGATATTTAGCTATGCTACTCCTTTATACCATCAATATACCTGGATCCCCTTGACCCATGTTTCCCACTGCTTCTTATCTATCTCCTCTTCCCACCTTGGTTTCTTTCTTTCTTTGTCCTTTATTTCCCTGTACTCAGAGGCCAAGGGTGAACTCGGTATCCCCAAAGTCATTTCAAGGTTAAAGATCTTGAGATTGGACTGGAACCTATGAAGTCTATTGAGAAAAATATAGACAGAACACTCCAAGATCTGGATCTCAAAGGGACCAGATATGATGATATGATGCCTCTGGCAAAGACAACAGGTTCAAAAGGGACTACATCAAATTAAAGTGATTCTTCATGATAAAAAAAACCAGGGGTAAAAGACAGCTAACTGAGGGGAGGGGAAATATTTGCATCAACACATCATATAAGCAGTTGATATCCAGGATGTATAAAGTACTCAAAAAGGATCAACAACAAAAATAATTCAAAAACCCCATTAGAAAATGGGGCATTGAAATAAACAGAAACTTCTCTGAGGGAAACAAATGGATGACCAATATACAGAATCTTACAACAGAACATTTGTCCTTAGATTTAACACTCTAGTGCGAACAATGCCCTAGTGCTAACATCTAGATTGTTCCAACTGATTCCCTCTAATAAATTAATGTGATGAGCACTCTTGTAAGGAGATAGCACTGTAGCACTCTTCTCCCATTGTTCATCGACTTGCTCGAGCGGGCACCAGTAATGTTTCCATTGTGAGACTTGTTACTGTTTTTGGCATATCAAATACACCACGGGGAGCTTGCAGGCTCTGCCATGCAGGGCACAGAGATATACTTACAATTTTTATAGAATGAATTTTCTAGGGTTTTCTAGATCCACTCTTAGAACCATTATTTTACTTCATCTTTGTAGTAATACTATAGAAAGTATATTGCATATCGCATGTTTTACATATATAGAAACTGAGGCAATATAAAAGTAGTCACTTTTTTATAGTAAAATGCCTCTGGTGTTAGAGAACTAGAATTAAACTCCAAACATCAGCCAGGTAAGAATCATGGTCCTGTAAATGAGTTGTCAGTAAAATTGAGGGCTAATGCAGCATAATAAGAAATTAAAAAGACTGAGAACTCATAAATCTTTACACACACATGCACACATGTGCGTGCGCACACACACACATATACACACATACACACACACGCCTTTACTGTTTCTTGCACAAGTGAGTGATCTCACAAGAACTATTTTTCTCCTTGATGAGAGCTAGCTTATTAATTCAAAAAAGCGAATGACCCTTAGAATGCTTAGTAACTGAAAAAGGCATCTTTCCCTAAGCTACCACCCTTTTCATCTTGCATTACAACCTCTTGTACTGATCACTCTAGATTTCCCTGGGGAGTATCATATCATTGAATATAATTTCATATCATTCTAACCATTTCAAAGAAATTAAAGGTGATGCTAGAGACACTATGTGCCTTGTCACACAACTGAAAGGTGTATGATGGGGCACATAGAGATATTCAAAGCCAGAGGTCTTGGTTATTCAACCTCAGCAGAGAGAGATGTCAATCCCCTTCCCAGGCTTTATGTTGAATACCACCAAGCAGAAATTTGACTAGAGTGATAATAGTCAATAATAGAGAGGAGATCAGAGTTTCATCACTGAAAAGTGTACCACAAACCATTTTTTGTCCAAGTAACTCTTGTTCACGTTCATTATGGGTGTGTGGTAGCAGGGATGGTGGTAGTAGTAGAAAGCAAAACTGACTTCAAGTTCAAGAGTGAATTTGGCTCAGAAAAAAAAAAGATGAAAAATGCTCTATTTTCTAGGGATCAAATCCTTAGGATATTATCTCAGCTACACAGAGCCATCTTATTCAGCCATATTTCTTTCCTGAGATTGCATCCAAAGGCTGACTAATTTAGGGGGAGAGCCCCACAGTTTTCTTCTTAGAACAATTACAAAAGGTGATCCTATCCTCAGAGTTCCCCATAAGATGTCCTTGTGCCTCGAATCTTGGCAAGCTTACTTCTCCCTCAGTCCCATCCTGCGTCCTTGTCATCTATCGTCAGATGGAATCCTGTACCATGCCTACAATGATAAGTATCATTTGTTTACATACCCAATTTACTCCCTGAGAACCCACTCACACATCCATACAGGGCCTGGAGATGACACTTTTACTATATAAGAACTGAGAGCAGGATTTGGGGAGATAATGTACTCACCCAGGCCAGGTTTGATGCTCAGCATTTTGGGACTTTCTGAGCATCACCCTAAAGATCCAGAACCACTTCTGGTCCCTCAAAGTCCAAGCAGCTCCACAGTTTGGGGCTCCATTATTAACCAAACAGCCTTCCCAGGAATGGCCAATCCCTTCCTCCACACCACCCCCTGCCAAAATACTGAGCGAAATCCCAACAAATACCATGTGTTCTTCTTCTGAGATGTTCAGCAACTCTATTTCTTCATGTTTCTGCATTCACCCCAATCTACCACTACAAGTTGAAACCCACATTTACAGTAGGGGCAGGGCTTAGAGAGATTCCAGCACTTTTATCAAAGGGACCAGTCACCTAGGAGCAGTGGCAAGCTTGAGACCCTAGTACATCCAGAACCATGAAGAAGAAAGAAGTACAATAAGAGACCATATGACAGTGCTGGTGAGAAAGGGAACTTCACCCATTATTGGTGTGAATATAGTCTGGTTCAGCCT
The DNA here is from genome assembly GCA_028565675.1 of Sorex palustris. Lineage (NCBI taxonomy): Eukaryota > Metazoa > Chordata > Mammalia > Eulipotyphla > Soricidae > Sorex > Sorex palustris. Next base: position 2,571 of record JAOXYA010191388.1, on the reverse strand, counting down.
TTATGGAAATCAATATGAAAATTTTCCCCAAAATAGGAAAAGAACCATCATATGACCCAGAAATACTATTTCTTGGGATCTATATCCCAAACAAAAACAATTCAAAAAGACACATGCACATCTATGTTCATTGTCATGCGTAATACATAGCCCAGACATGTGAGAATCCTGAATGTTTAACTAAAGCTGCATGTATATGTGATAATACACATGTCTATACACAGAGGAACACCAATCATATCTAAGAACAAAATCATACAATTTATAGCAACATAGATGGAGCTAGAAGGTAACATGCTGAGTGAAGTCATAAATAGGAGAGGCATGAATACAGATAATCTCTCTAATATGTGGAACTTAAAGATACACAGCAAGGTGGCAGCAAATGTCCAAAGGCATCATTATGAGAGATCTGATCAATACAACTTAATTGGGGTAGGGGATGCTTGGAAGAAGAGGTGTGGGGTCAGCTTACCCAATACTCAGGGTCAAATATAAGAAACAAAATAAATAGCAAAAGTGAAATATTCTCATGCTCCCAGCAGGTGTTGGCTAAATCAGACTCCAGAAATTGATATGTAGACTATTGTGCTATGCTAATGGGTACATTGGGAGAAGAAAGTGGGAAGTAGGTTCACTGGTGACAGGTGTGGTGTTGGAATTATGTGCATGAGAAATCTTTATTAATAGTATTTCAAACCATAAAATCTCCATCAATAAAAATTAAATGAATTGATATACCACACAAAAAAAGAGAGAGACCATAATAGCCCTGTGTCATTTGCTATTTATATAAGTGGCCATTTCTGTTTTGTTTCGAGGGCTGAAAAACAAACAGTATTTGCAGGCTGAGGTGTTTTCGACCATCCTTACAATGAGGTGGTCTTACAAGGCCATGTTCAAAAGGACGTGGCTTGATACAATCTGATGTTTTCTGAATAATATCACTGAGTGCCTTCTTTCCTCATTCCTTATGGGCTAATCTTGGGATGTAGGGACTTATCGCCCTGATGACAAAGCTAAAGCTTGGCCCAGAGGAGTGATTTACTGGGTGGCTAAGGAATGAAGAGAAAAGGCACTTGGTGAAAGTGTTCCAAAGACTATCAGTTTGCATCAGATCTCATACTTTTGAACAGGGTCTTGCAAGACACATCTGTGTGACATTTTGTTGACATAGAAGTACCTGTGGGTAATGTGGTGGGGAAACATGTCACCGTAGGGATGATAGAAATAATCTTCCTACCTACAGTGACCTTCTGTTGACATCAAAGTGCCTATGGTAAATGGGTTGGGTTAACATTGGATTTTCCCCCCAGAACCAGGTTCCAGGACCAAGATTCTCTACTTCCTGAATCTATGGTATTCTATTTCTCACCCAAATGTCAGATACCCAATTCTCAGGGTCAAATAAAAGAAATAAATATAATACCTAAAATATATAATTATGCCTCCAGCAAGTGTTGGCTGAATAAGAATATAAAAACTAATATTTAGTAGACTACTTTGTTATGCTCTTATATTACCTGTTTAGGAGAAGAAAGGGTGTTTAATTTATTCAAAAGCATGGTGGGCTGGATGTGGAATGAATGAGAGGATCAAGAAGCTAAGTGTGAGAAATAGGATACTCTAAGAAATCTACATGAAATCTACATGACTAGACAGTAAACTGAGAATAGTTAAAGAGAAAGTGAACAGATAGCCCTTGGTCTTTCCCTCAAAATGTATTATCCAACTAAACTGTTCTTCTTGCTAAATACAGTGCCATTTTTTGATCACTAAATAGTCTGTATACCTGCCCAAAAGTCTTCCTTATCTCTTTTCCCACTAGCTCTTCCTATCTTCCCCAGACTCATACATCCCTCAAAATCAAACTGCCATCCAGGAGGATTTTCCTAGTACAATTCCCACCCATGGGAACCACATGGAACCACAGCTATGTTTCAGCATGGACTGTGGTGGATAGAGGTTATGTCCCCAACCATCTCCAAATGAAGAATTCTTTCTGCATGAAACAGACTTCTTGGCAGAGAATGAGAGCTTCGTGATTGTTGTTAGCCTGAAATTGGCCACCACAATAGCAAAAGTTCTCATTAGATTCATCCCTTCCTGCCAAGATAAGCAGAGAACAGACAATCTCTAAAGCAATGTATAGTATCTATGAGATGTCCAGTTGCTCCTCAAAGGATCACTATCCTCTTTTGGAGGTGACAAGGGTCTGAGCCTGTGAGTAGCCTCTGATGACACTGTTTGTTCCCTGATAGGAAACAATAAGGACAGCAATATGACTCTCTTACACGGCGCCAGGGGGCCAGTTGGTGGGTGTGACCCCCGCCTACGAGTAATCCCTTCAACGGCCAAGACTCAGAAACTATAAAAACCAGATCCCAGAAGAGAAGAGTGCAGTCTCCTCTCCCTGCACCTGACCATCCTCACTGCCGGGGCCCCTTGGAGGGGAGCGGGTTGAGCTTTCCTCCCCACCCCGACGAGGGCTCCGGCAGCCAAAGACCTCCAGGACCAGCCACCACCATGCTGAGAACACTCTCCGCACACATGAAGGTACTGGCAGAGGGA
>JAOXYA010190920.1:0-20528 GCA_028565675.1 Sorex palustris | reverse complement strand
GTGAGTGTGCATATGTATGAGCATGTGAGTGTGTGTATATGTGTGTGTGAGAGAATGTGTGTGTATGTGAGAGAGAGTGTGTGTGTGAGCGTGTGTATATATGTGTGTGAGTGTGGGTGTGAGAGAGTGTATATGTGGGTGTGTGAGTTTTTGTGTGTGACTGTGTGAGTGTGTGTGTGAGTGTGCGTGTGATGCCAGGATGAACCCACGCCCCCAAGCATGCAAATCCCTCCCTGGCCACGTAACTCAGCTGTGATACATCTGAACTCTTGGACACTCTGCACAGGAGGGTGGGGTGGGCAGGCCTCAGCCAGCAGACACTCAGCTTCACTGTAGGAAAAGCAGTGACCACACACTTGGAACCGGAGCAGGCCACGGAGGGGCGCCCTGAAGCAACAGAGACTGCAGTGGGTGTGAGTGCAGCCCCCCACCCCCCACCCCCTGGGGGGTGGACCACATCTGATTGGGACCCAAAGGGTCCAGGCTGTGGACATGAACCTCCCAGTGGCACGAGTAGATCTCCAGCCTCCGGGGGACTGAAGCACCTTCCCCAGGAGCCATGCCATGCCCGGCCCCCTGACAGCTGCACACAGGGAGGTCTGCCCGGCCTGCAGGGCTGTCCAGAGTTTCCCATCCCAGGGGCCGGCCTAGCTCACCCACCGCTCACTCCAGCCCCAGGGACTCAAGTCACACCCACCCTCCTCCGTTCGCAAGCAGCAAACTCTGGGGTTTCAGGAGCCCGGCTCCCCCACCCCACCCAATAACTGAACCCAGTTTCAAAGCCTGGAGCGCTTCCCCGCCCCTGCGACCCCATTCATCCCCCATTAGGGAACCACCATCCTTAGAGGCGGTAAAGACTCTTATTTTCCAAGGCCACTGCTATCGGCCTCCTTGGCGGCCCGAGGAGGAAGCATTTTAATAATATATAGGTGGTGTGGCTCGGAAGTCACACCACAGTTTATAACCGCGTTTCTGTAGGAAAACGTATTCTAAGTGAAGTGTATGAATTATAAGGCTGGAAGCTCTAGACAGTACAGAAAAAAAAAAAAAACCAACGCTGAGCCATAAAAGGAACCGCACATGGAGGCCAGCCGCTCCCTGCTGTTTGCATAGTAAACATTTAACATAGAGGAGGCCTACAGAGGAGCAAAGCCTGGCCAGATGGCATCTCTGCTGTCACCAGGCACCTGGGCCAATGGTAACATTATCCTCAGAGCAAGGTGATGATGCAGATCAATTTGCATCCCCCCACCCCCCAAGTCCTGATGTGCCCTCATGTCAAATATGCCTAAATCTGTTTGCATCTTCCAAGCTCTGCTGCCTTTGCGCCAAGTGCAGAAATCTGACGTTACCCAAGAGGCAACTGGGGGGGGGAGGGGGCGGTCTGAGCCATGGTACAGAGTGGGAGGCGCTTTCCTGCACACAGCTGATGCCTGGGTACCACATCGGATCCCCCTAGTACCACCAGGAGTGACCCTTGCGCACAGACCCAGGAATCAGCCCAGAGCACTGCTGGGTGTGTTAACTCAGGAAAAACAAGAAAGCATTTTGGATTTTGATGGTGAGGGAGATGACCATTCAAACAGCATGGCATTCTGGTAAAACCCCACCCCACCCCCGTCACAGAGACCGATGCGTAGGAAGGATGGGAGAGCCGAGGAGGGCAGGCAGTGAATACTCAGCGCTGAGTCCAGCGCTCCAACCAAAGAGTTCAAGCTCTTTGGCTTGTGAATCCTCGGCGCTGAGTCCCTTGGTGTGTGAATAAAACCTTGAAAAATCAGGAGTCGGAGGACTGGTCAGTGGTGGGAATCAGCCACATATGTGTGGGGGCGCAAAGGGGAGGTAAGATAGAAAGGGACCAGGATGACAATAACACCGCACTGTAGACGGTCCTCCTCTTGTTCATCGATTTGCTCGAGCGGGCACCAGTAACATCTCACAACAAATTATGAGAACTTGTTACTGTTTTTTGGCATATTGAATACGTCACAGGTAGCTTGCCAGGCTTTGCCGTGCGGGCGGGATACTCTCAGTAGCTTGCTGGGCTCTCCAAGAGGGGCGGAGGAATGAACCCGGGTCGGCCACGTTCGAGGCAAACGCCCTACCCGCTGTGCTATCGCTCCAGCCCAGGATGACAATAATAGCTAGAAATGATCATGCTGGTCAGGACTGTGTTAGAAGTAGGTAAAGGGATAGAGCTGATAATCTTTCAGTATCTGTTTTGCAGACCACAGTGCCCAAAAGGAAGGAGGGAGAGAGGGAGGGAGAATGGGAGGGAGAGAGGGAGAGACCGACAGACAGAGAGAGGGAGAGAGGAAGAGGGAGACAAGGAGAGACAGAGACAAAGGGAGAAAGCGGGAGAGAGGAGGGGAAAGGGAAAGGGGGGAAGAGAGAGGACCCCACCATCTTTTGTAACCCCCTTCCACCCCAACTCACGGAGGTGGGCCCCCATTTCTGGTAGGTACCCCGGGAACCTCTAACTTGGTTTCTGGGCCTTTGGCATCACCCCCAGCTCATTCCCTGGCTGGTCTGGCTGGGCCCTGACCTTACCTTGTGGTCTGGTTTCTGCAGGCTTGACCCTTCCTGGGCTGTCCTGGTCTCTGCCCGAGGGCCCCATCACGTGGTACTCGGGGACGGGGCTCCCCCATTGGAAGCCGCTCTTCTCTCTACGCTTCAAGATCTCTACTGAAATGGGGAAAGCGCGCAGCCCCTTCAAGTGCCTCTTGCTGCACCCCCAAGCAGGAGCTGAGGAGATGCCACCCGGCTCCATCTCTGGTTCTGCACAGTCACTTGAGCACTGCGGCTCGGCTGGGTGGGCTGAGAATGTCCTGGAGCCCTCCCCCCCAAGGGAAGCATCTTTGGGTGGCTCCAACTCTTCGAACTAATTTTTTTTTTTGGCTCTTTGGGGTCACACCCAGCGATGCTCAGGAGTTACTCCTGGCTCTGCACTCAGGAATTACTCCTGGAAGTGCTCGGAAGAGGACACTATGAGATGCTGGGAATCAAACCCAGGTCAGCTGTGTGCAAGGCAAACGCCCTCCCTGCTGGACTACTGCTCCAGGCCCCTCTTCTAACTCAATTTGAAATTGTTTTAAGGAGCCCCCAAAGCAAGGGCTCTGTTCCTCCTCTCTGCGCTCACCACATCCGTCCACACCTGCCTGCATCCCTGTTCCAGACAAATCTCTGCTGGCCTAGACCCACCAGGTCCCCAGGAACCCAGCAGAGGAACAAGCAATGCATGAACCAACATCAGTGTCAAGAGAGCCAGGCCGGCCGGGCGCTCCACCTCCCCCCCCCCTTAACAACAAAACACCCCACAGTGTCTGCCAGGCGCCGAGAAAAGGCGGTGACCAGCGGCCACTGCCCCGAGGGACACGAGTGCCCTTCATGTCAGCAACGCCAACATGGGCCTGCCTTCACCTGCATGTCCAGATTAGCAAAAGGGCCGGAGTGGCTGGGAGCCAAGTCCCAGGAACTGAACAGGCCCAACCATGTTCCTGGCTCCAGGCCATCGGTCAGGAGCAAAATCTAAGTGACCCGGTTAGGAAACAGCAACACTCAGGGCACCAACCTGGCCTGGATGCCTGTGGAGTGCAGGAACCAAGCAGTGCCAAGCTCAAACCCACAGCCACGGAGGGGCTCAGGCTATCAGCCTCCTCCTGCCACAGCCCACCCCGCCAGGCCCCTCTCCAGCTCCCAAGAAGTTCCCCCTGCAGCCCATCACAGTCACACACACTGACTCAACAGAGTCACACAGCCCCCTGCAGTTCATCACAGTCACACACACTGACTCAACAGAGAGGGAAGACGGCAGCCAAGAACCCAGGTTAGCTCTGAGTCAGTCTCCTCATAGAAATGAGGACTGGAAGGTAGGAAGTGAAGGGGCTCAGAGGGGCCAAGAGGTGACAGGTGTTCACAGACCTAGCAATGCCAACAACCACATTTCAGAGGGTGCTTGTGGAGATGGCAGTTGGGGCTGGGCCAGGGCACGAAGGTGACTATTCACTCCGGAAAGAGTGGTGCCTTCATATTAAAAACGTTTTCATGTAAATCAATTTGAAAAGAACAATAAGGTCAGAGGGAAAAAAATAAAAAGAATTAGCAGGGAGGCCCTGGAGAGACAGGGTGGCAGGTAAGGTGCTATATGCAACCACGCCAGGCGCATCCCTGGTACCACGCAGGGGGCCCCGGCCAGCCTGAGAGGGAACCCTGGGCATGCCAGGTGTGGCACTAACACAAAACAAATGAGCTAGGGGGTCCAGGGGTGGGGAGGGGTGCTGGAGAGAAAACTCAAACTCAATGGGTAGGGCTCAGGCTCTGCGGGCTGGAGTCGCACTAGGCCCCAGGACTTGGGCCTCAGCAACCCTCTCTTCCACCTGGCAGCACTTGGGGCTTTCAAAGAGCATCTGTGCCCTGCCCCCGCCTGGGTCTGGTTCTCCGGCAAAGATCTGTCCTCCGGCAAAGATCTGCCAAGCCTCGCGGACAGCTGGGAATACCCGCAGAGGTCAAGTTCTTTGCCCAATGGTGCAAGCCAGTGGGTCCTAGGACAAGGGCTGGTCCAGGGGACAGCTGTGCCTCTGCCCGCAGGGGTCAGCAGAGGCCATGGCAGTAGGGAGCACAGGGGGAGGGAGCCCCAGGGAGCAGTCCAGTGAGCTCATGCTGGTGCGCGCTCTGCAGTTAGGAGGCCGGGATGCCACTGAGCACCGCCAGGAGTCACCCTGAGCACAGAGCCCATAGCAGCTCCTGAGCACAGCTGGGTGTGGTGAGCACTCACACACATGCACACACGTAGAATTGCACACACACATACACATGCACACATGACCACACATACATAAGCACACACACATGCATACACATGCACACACATGCACACAGATGCATGCACACACATACACAGCATGCACACATGAAAACTGCATGCACACACGCACAAACACATTCACGCATGCACACATACACACATGCACACAGATTCATATGTGAACACACATGCACACAGACGCACACACAGGCACGCACACACACGCGCACACACACACACACACACACACACACCATGAAGTCATGTGTGGTCAGGATGTAGAAGAGAAAACGTTTTCTCTTGCCACCATCCTAGAGTGACACTGAGTGGGAACTGGGTGGCCTCCAAGATGCAACAGGATGGGAGCTCAACGGCAGCATCTTTAGGATGGGAACTTGACTGCACCCTCCCTCCACCACATCCCTGCTCCACCCTCCCACAGTTCATCCGGTACCCAGGACACCAGGACAGGGCCTGGCACTGGGAAGGCCAACCAGACTCCTCCCTCCCTCCAGCTCATCTGGCAGGCTCAGGCCGCCCTGAGCTCCACACCCAGCTGCCCCAACCCCACTCCAAAGCAAGCGCATCTGCTTCAGACCTTCCCAGAACCCAAGCAAGTGAAAGCGCATGACCCTGCACGTGCTCCACCCAGGTGTCCCCCAGACCAGGCCCTGCTCCCTGAAAGAAACCAACACCCATCAAGGAGCGTCCTTCCGGTCCGGGAATGGGCCCCCTGAGGCCCCCTCACATTCCAAAAACACTTTCGGAAGGATTGATCTCCATCTTTGATCTTTGGTCTCTTTAAAATCTCCTTCCCTTTTCAATGAAAGGAGTTTGGAAGAATCTTAGCATCCTGTTGCTTTGAGAGACTTGAGCAGGCATGGGGGTGAGGGCACGGGGGGATGAGGAAGGGCGCCCCCACGGTGGGCCAATGCCACATGCAGACTCAGGGTTGGGCTGGCAGCTGGGAGGGCTTCTCTGGAACCTGGGTACCACACAGCAGACCCCGGGGTTACTATGCACTGAGCAACACCATGTGTGGTGTGCACCACCTGCCCAGACACAAACACATGACTTGGGACAAGGAACTACCTACATCAACAGCATCCGCCAGGCCAGGGGCTCTAACCACTGTTCAGGGGCAACCTTGCACCTTGCACTAGGCCAATTCTGGATATATATATATATATATATATATATATATATATATATATACACACACACACACACATACATATATATTATATAGAGAGAGACAGAGTTTATGATCAGCTGGTACTTGTATTTCTTTTTCTTTCCTTTTCACAATGAAAAGGAATGGAATTAAAAAAATCAAGGGTTTTTTGTCTTTGTGAATTTTTTAAAAGTTTTTTTTTTATTGAGGTGCATCAAAATATAATGGGGATCAAGATACCGCTAATCCCTCTTTTCATTCATCCATCATTCCAACACCACACCCACCCCCAGAAAGCTCGCTTCCTTCCACCGGTGTCCCAAGGGAAAGAAACTCGGATTCACAGACAAAATCTTCAGTTCCCATAGCTTGGACCACTTGCTGTTCTCTTATTATTTCTCTGTCCCATCCCAGAACATGAGAGATCTCTTTTTTTAATGGCTTTTTTTGAGTCACACCCAGTGATGCTCAGGGATTACTCCTGGCTCTTTACACATAGGAATTACTCTTGGCAGTGTTCAGGGGACAGGCAAAGATCTCTTTTTTTGTTTGTTTTTAAAATTTATGTGGCCATACCTGGAGGTGCTCAGGACTTTGTCCTGGCTTTATGCTCAGGGATCACTCCTGGTGGCACTCAGGGGACCATATATGGTGACAGGGATCAAATCTGCATCAGGCACACGCAAGGCAAGCACCGTCCCTGCTTTAGACACATACAGATGAATCGAGCTAATGTCCTGAAATTCCACAAAACTGTAAAGCAATGAGAGGTTGATAGTGAAAAATTTGGGGAGGTATAGAAATTTAAAGATTATGAATAATTCTGTGCTCATACATTTTAGACGTTTACATGAAATAGGTAGCACTGTAGTCCCGTTGTTCATCAATTTGCTTGAGCGGGCACCAGTAACATTTCCATTGTGAGACTTCTTGTTACTGTTTTTGGCATACCAAATATGCCACGAGGAGCTTGCCAGGATCTGCCGAGCAGGCCGGATACTCTCGGTACCTTGTCGGGCTCTCCAAGAGGGACAGAAGAATCGAACCCGGGTCGGCCTCGTGCAAGGCAAACACCCTACTCACTGTGCTATGGCTCCAGCCCTAGGTAAATAGGGCTGGAGGTAAATAGGTAAATCCTACAAATGTGAAATTTAGTAAGAGAGAAACACTAAGAAAATTTAAAGAGGAAAAATCTGGCCTATCAAAGTACAGGTGTTTTGTCCCATGAAAGGGAATATTTGCTTTAAATTGAAAATATTGCATTCTAGATTCTGCTTTGGTGTCTGTGCAAGTAAAAGATTGTAATAAAAATTTCTATGGATTGAAGGCAACCAATCTTAGAGGGAAACATTTACACACACACACACACACACACACACACACACACAGAGCACAAAAGCTTCAACTGTTAATAACATGTTACTAATCTCTTACAGAAGGGCTTAATGGCTCCAGGGTGAAATGCAACAATCTTCACACACTTTCCACTAAGAAACCTTTTTTGGATCATTTTTAGCAGATTATTCATAACAAGCAATACAAAATAAATTATTCCAGTTCTGCTTTAGGGGCAGGGTTTGGGGCTTGGGATGGAAACTGTATTCAAAACACTGTGGTGGGAAGGCATAATGGTGGTGGGATTGGTGTTCGAATATTAAATGTAATCAAATATTGTGAACAACTTTATAAAGATAAAATTAAATTAAAAAATTTCCTGTGGATGTAAAGAAACCCTGATCATAGAACATTCAACATATATGAGATGTTAATTCATATTGAAACAATATAAAATCCCTGAGCAAGCCCCGAGTAAACACCCTTTTCCTAATCTAGTAGAAGGTAGCTGTCACTGCCATGAATGAGTGCCAGACTCAATACCAAGTGCTGAGACATTTGTCCTGTCCTTTAAAGAAGCTCTTTCAATGCTTTTTGCAAAACTGGTCTCAAGACTATGAAATCCCTAAAGCTGCTGGGTGTCCATGGAGCTCTGTATTGTTCCTTCAGATCTGAAGGATAATCAGCAGGGCAGAGGGTTCTTGGTGCCATATCACTTCATGTGGCCTCTATATCATCTCCCTTCACTCTCTTCTGGCTTGTTGAGTCTCATTTGACAGATCTGGTACCAATTTCCTGGGCTTTTCTTTGCAAGTTCCTTCTTGCTGCCTTCCATATACTGTCTTTGGCTTGTTATACAGAGCACAACATGTCTTAGTTATGTCTACTTTTGCTGGGACCCTTCTGGTCTCTTGGACTGGGTTGCCCGTATTCCTCAACCATCTCTTGCGATGATTTTTTAACTACTGATTCTTCATCTGATCTGCCTTCCTGTTCCCGAGGGACTCTCATGAGTTTTATATTGCTCTTCCTGATCTTGTCCATCGTTTCCTGGTGTGTGTTCATTTCTCCTCAGACTTTCCCCCATCTTCTGTTGTCTTCTAGAGGTTTGTTTCACCTCATTTGGGAGCTTCTCGATCTTTGCCTCAGCTGTTGTTATTCTGGAGTAACTCATCAGAGCTTCTAATGAGTTTTTCACATCACCCACCATACTTTTCATTTCTCCTTTCTCTCTCTCTCTCTCTCTCTCTCTCTCTCTCTCTCTCTCTCTCTCTCTCTCTCTTTTAAAGAGATAGTACAACAGGTAGAGCACTTTCATGCAGCCATCCTGCATTCGATCTTGGGCACCACATATGGTTTCCCCAAACCCAGGCACAAGTGATCCCTGAGTGCAGAGGCAGGAGTAAGACTTGAGCAATGTTGGGTGTGGCCCCAAACGAGAGAGAGAGAGAGAGAGAGAGAGAGAGAGAGAGAGAGAGAGAGATCCTCACCAAAACCACAAGTCTTCCCAGTTTTCCCTGTAGTTTACAGTGTTATTTATTTATTTTTAAATTCTGATACAAGGGCTGAAGAGATAGTACAGCAGGTACAGCACTTACTGGAAGGCAGTTGTGGCCGACCCCGGTTCAATTTCTGACATCCCATATGTTCCCCTGAGAAACATTAGGAGTAATTCCTGAGTGCAGAGCCAGGAGTAACCTCTGAACATCTCCAAGGTATATCTCCCTCCCTACAATATAATACATTCTGCTACAATAGACACATTGTGAAACTGCCTACTGTAACCACTAAAGAAAGCTGATTCCACAGCCTTAAGGGCATTACAGTAAACACAAGCAAGGCCATCCATTTCCACAATCTGATCCCAAGTGGCAACTGGAGCCATTAAGCACCCATTCCCCATCCTTGCAGCCCTCCTGAACCCCTCTGCTCTCTGCGGTGGAGTTTCTCAGTGCCCAGCACGGAAGCTCAGGGCAGCGGCATCCTGCGCCTGGCTGGCTTCTTCGCTCAGCATCAGGTCAGCTGTGTATTTCGCGCTTGGGAGACAGCCCACCGCATACCCAACCAGTTTGTTACTGGGTGGACTCTAACAGCAGACATTTGACATCGAGGCATCTCTGAATCAAAACGCTCAGCCCGTGATACCTGAAGGATGGATGCCTTTCCAATAACGATCAATACCACGCCTAGCAAACGAAGATAAAAAGTCACCTTAATGCAGAGAGACAAAAGTCCATCCCTGCCGCGGCGCCCCTCGGGCACACAGCAGTCTTTCGCAGTGGGAGAGCACAGCACACCTCAGCTATCATGAGGGCTTCGAAAGACTCCCAATTCCATACCCTGCAGGACAGGGGCTGTCTCTGGGTTGGGGACCAGGGCCTGTGGGGAGTGGGATAGTCACAGGCAGACACTACTGAGGCAGGATGTGTGGGTCCGGGTTCAGGCCTCTCTCTCTGGGAATCACAGCTTGCTCTTGGTGTGTGTGGATGACTGTGTGTGTGTGTGCATGTGTGTGTGCGCGCACGTGTGTACTCATATATGTGCGTGTGCTGGTGTATGTGTACATGTGTGCATGTGTGTGCAAATGTGTGTGCATATATGCATATATGTTCATGTGTGTATGCATATGTGTGGGGGGGGTGCAAAATGACCTGGTCGCAGTGCTCACACACTTAGCTGTGGTGTGCTGGGAAGGGTCACCCTTGGCAGCCCTCCCTGCCCAGCAATGCTGGGGGGATCATACGTGGCAATAGGGGGCACTGCTGGGACTCTGACCTCATGTGGATAAGGTAGACACTCTACACAGAGTCACAGCCGGGGCTTTCAGGCAGGGACTAATCCCCAGGGTCACTCCCCTGCAGCGCAGGGGTCTAACCCGCTCTTCAGAAGCAGAGGTTTCCCTGGCCCCGCTCTTCAGTTGGTCTGTCTGTTGTTCTGGTTTAGAGACCCGACACCCAGAGGTGCTCTGGGCTGACTCCGGGCTCTGTGCTCAGGGATCTCTCCTGGCTGGGCTGGGGGGACCATCCGGCTACAGCATCTCTCAAGCCCCCAGAGCTTGAGTCTTAAAGGAAAACCGTTCTCCAGGCCGCTCCATTGAAAGACACGGCAAGTGAGGCCTCGGAGAGACTCCTTATTGGAACTGCAGACCAGCACGGGAGGTGGCCAGGCTCTCCTCCCTGTAGCCCCTGTCTCTACTTGCTCAGGGCCCGTCCCTGGGTCTCGGATGTCAGGCCCACACCCGGCTTCCACACAGAAACACTGGTTTGTCTGGACCAGCCTGGGAATGACAGGAACTGCCCGGGCTGCAGCCGCCTAGGGAGAGGCGGGTGTTGCCTCGGCGTAGAAGAGCAGGGCCACAGGTGACACAAGGCGGGCCCTCAACAGGCAGGGGCAAGCAGGAGAACCCTTCCCCCTCCCTACCCTGCAAAAACATCTGGGACTCTGGGATGGATTTCGGGAGCACAGGGAGGTGAGAAGCCCGGCCACCTCGAGTCTGGACCACACTGGCTGCAAGGGGCACTTGCTGGGGGTTGGGGGGGGTGGGAGGGGTGAGGGGGTGAGCGTCCTTCCCACTCGTTAATACCAGTTCCTTGTTGCTCTCCTCCGCGTCTCAAACTGTCAGGTCCAGGCCACACGCCGTGGGCGGCCTCCGCGTTCCAGCTGTGATGAATTCCCTGCCAAACCCTTTAATGCTCACTTGTCAGGACTCTGCGTGCGTGTGTGCATGCGTGCATGCTTGCGTGCGTGTGTGTGTGTGTTTTCCCCGCTTTTTGCAGAGCTAATTTGGATTCCTCACACACTACTACTGCCCAGCTCTTAAGATGCAGGAGGACCCCCAGACCCCCCGGGGGTTTCTGAAGCAGGAGCTCCAGGTCCATGCACACATCAAGCAGCCACACCCCAGCCAAAGGGGAGATGAGAAAACAACATCCAGGGATGTAGGCATCCAGGGAGGCAGGTGAGTACCAGCCTAGATCCCTGAGGATCTGGTTTATTAAAGCAGAGCTGGGAGCACTGAGAGATGGCTCCCCCATCTGGAGCACCTAGGTAGCACCAAAAGGTATGGCCCTCCCCCCCCCCCCCCAAAGCAGAAGCAAACAAACACAGAGCAAGGATTCGGAGGCGCACTGGATTCAGTGAAGACCACGGGCCCAAGTGGCTATAGCTGTTCCCGCAGGGAGACACACAGGGCCACTAAACCCATAGTGTCCCCTGCTACCACCACCCCCAAACCATCAGGAGTCCTCTCTGGGCCTCTCAGGGACATCTGGTTCACCCTCAACTCTGGCCATTTATTTTCAACTGAAGGTTCCAGAAGCGGACACCACCTTCCAGTCACCACTGCCCTTCCCTGAACTCCCTCGGGAGTTTCTCATTTCCCTCCAGGTAGAGCCAAAGCCCGCCAACCCTGCACCAGCTGGGGGCTCCCTCCAGGGGGATGAAGATGCACAAGACCCCAGAAGTGGGAGGGAGGACCAGGAGCCAAAAGCACAACCTCCTCAGTGATGGCAGGTCAGGTGAGTAGGGGGCTACCCGCTCATGGCGGGCCTCATGCATTCGCAGACCAAACAACCACAGATCTAAAAGCCAGCTAGGACCCATGAGCTTACCTAAAACCTAAATGAGGCTCCTGCCCACCCATCCCCATACCCCCAGGCCCACTCTCCCTTGGACAACAAGCCCCTTCTGGAACCAGTTTGGAGAACTCTTGTCTCAGCAAACAAAGTACCCCCTTGTCCCTCCTGACACACCATCAAGTTACAGAAGGACCTGGAAAGCATCCAAGGAATCACCTCGAGGACCCAGCAAGTGGGATTACGGGGGATTTCTGGCCGGCAGAGATAACCGCTCACTGAAGTGCCATGTTCTCGGGGGCTGGAGGGGCATTTTGCTGAGGGAGCAGATTCCCCGAGTCACAAAAAGGGCAAAAACAAACCCCACTGGGGCGGGCTGGGACGGCTCCATGAGGCTGGCTTGCTGTTCTCGGCTGCAACTGCCCCATCTCTTGCAGATGGGGTGCAGTCCACTCGCAGGGCATCGAGAGAGGAGGAAGGAGGAGCCCCCTCCCCAACACAGACACACACACACACACACACACACATACACACAACCATAACCATGGAGCTGGCTCTCGTGCACTGCCGAACGCACCTTGCGATCACCCTGATGGCTGCACGCCAAAGGGCTTCAAGTCAGTCTTCTGAAGGAGGGTCCACTCAGTCAGGGGTCAAGGTGCTACTTCCTTTGTTCAAAGGTCACAGAGCTGACAGGACTCTGGATTCGTTCTGGAACACACACACCCCTCAGAGGCGCGGGGCCTCTGTGTCATGCAGCCTACAGGCCTCTCCTCCGCGGGCAGCCTCCAAAGGGATTCCGTCCTTATTTCCCCATGAAATTTGAATTCTTGTTTCCCAGACTCCCAGGTAATGCCTCTGGATTAGAAAATTTAAAAGTCAGTACCAGGGTCAGAGTGATAGTACAGGGGGTAGGGTGTTTGCCAAGCACACAGCCAACCCGAATTCTATCCCTAGCATCCCATATGGTCCCCTGAGCATCACCAGGAGTGATTCCTGAGTGCAGAGCCAGGAGTAACCCCTGAACATCACTAGGTGTGACCCCCCCAAAAAATTAATAATAATAAAAATAAATGAAAGTCAGGACTTGGGCTGGGCTGGACACTCAGCTCCACTGGATGCAGCATGGACTTCACACATGAGACTCGGGTTTGATCCCTGGTGCTCCACAGTTCCCTGAGCACCCAGCTGGGAGCATCACTGGAGCATTGTTGGGTGTGGCCCAACCCCCACCTCAAAGTCCACATTCAATAGGGACCAGCCATATCTATATATAAATGAATGACTGGTTGGCACTGAAAAATATTTGTGAAGACTTTTGAATATCCCCAGAGGAATGAATGGACATGTACAAAAAAGTGATATGGGATGTTAACATGTTTTTTTTTTAAGTGGCTAGAGAAATGTGCAATAAATTTCCAGCAATAATTCTCACTCTGAAAACACCCGAGAACTGAAGATTTGGGATTTCAAGGACAAGCTTTAATTCCCCAGAAAGTACATGGAAGGGCAAGGACAGCAGGGAGGTCAGCCTCATACCTGGCTGACCCGGGGTCCATCCCTGGCACCACAGACAGCCCCCGAGCCCCACCAGGAGTGACCCCAGTGGTACCTGCAAAAAATATGAGACTAATTTTGTGGAAGTGCAGAAGAGCCTGCTACCTGGAGCGACAGCACAGCGTTTGCTTTGTACGTGGCCAACCCGGGTTCAATTCCCAGCATCCCATAGGGTCCCACAAGCACCTCTAGGAGTTATTTTCCTGAGTGCAGAGCCAGGAGTAACCCCTGAGCATCACTGGGTGTGACCCAAAAAGCAAAAAAAAAAAAAAGAAGAAGAAGAAGAAGGGCCTGTCAGGCACTTAATGAATATTATTTATTATCCCTTCTCCAATAGGACACATAGAGAATGATCTTCCCCCATCCCTGTGTGTTTGCCATCCTGATGCCTAAACAAGGAAGAGAGTTGTCAAGGCCAGCGATCTCAGCACACCTTGAGGGCCAACCGAGCTGGGAGTGAGCAGGCCCAGAACGCCAGCCACTGAGCCTGCCACGGGGTAAAAAAGCAGCTTTTTATGAAGAACTAGCTGCATTCCTCGAAAGCGTGGGGTTGCAGTCCTGAAGGGGAGGCATCTGGTTATCTTGGGAAGGGTGAGGATGGGGAACCTGAAGGCGCGGCCGTGAGGTCAGCAAACCACCTCAATCAGCCACACTAGGCGCACGACCACAGGATTAGATCCTGCAGCGCCAGAGGTGGTCGGCTGATTGAGGTGGTCATGGGGATGGTGGCAGAGGGGAATCAACTTGGGGGGATGGCGAGGAGACAGCTCTGTGCAGCCTTCACGGTTGCTGGGACCGACTTGGAACCCAGGTGCCACGTAGCCCTCAAGGGCCCTGGGCCTGGACAGCACAAAAAGCCGGACACAGCCTGGCTCCTCCACTGAGGGTCTAACCCGGGGGCTGAGTAGGGCCTGGAGGGTCTCCCGAGCATGACGTGGGTGTCCCTCATCCACCACCCCCCAAAATAAAAGGACCGGGAAGCCTGGTGGAGAACTTCTCAACAGAACTCCAGAGGTCAGCACGTCCTTGACTGCACGAGAAGAATGACCTCATTTTCTCTGGAGGAAGAAGAATCTGAAACAGGCACCAAAGGATACCAGGCACAAAGTCCAGGGCAGTCAGAGAAAATGCATCCTCTCCTAAGCACACACAGACGCTCACGGCAACTTTAGATGGTGAAAAGGAAGACAGAGAGAGAAGCCCAACACCTTGGCCTGGACAGCAACAGGGAACTACAGAGCCCGGGACTGCCAGCTCACCCACAGAATCAAACACCAAGAATCAAAAATCACAACTAGGGGCTGGGGCAATAGCACAGTGGAGAGGGCCTTTGCCTTGCACGCAGCCAACCTGGGTTTGATCCCCGGAATCCCATATGGTCCCCTGAGAACCTCCAGGAGTAATTCCTGAGTGCAGAGCCAGGAGTGACCTGCCAGGAGTGATCCCTGAGTTCAGAGCCAGAAGCTAAACCCTGAGCAGCACTGGGTGTGTCCCCAAAATAGTTGGTCCCTGGCACCCCATAGGATGCCTAGAGTCTGGTCAGGAGCGATCCCTGAGCACAAAGCCAGGAGTGTGTACTCCTGCTGGATACCAAAAAAAAAAAAAACAAACAAACAAACACAAACATAAGACCTCCATTGTTCAAAATGCATCCCAGAGGCTGGGGAGCTATCACATGCAGCAGGAAAGGTTCTGGCCTTGCACGTGGGTTCAATCCCTGGCATCACACACAAGGTCCTCCAGTCCCACCAGGAGTAAGCCCGGAGTCTCACCCCCTCAAAGCAAAGCAACCAAAAATCACACCCCAGCACTCTTTCCTTTGGGAGTTTGAAACGGTTTTGGGGTGAAGTTTCAGCGGTTGCCTTTATTTTCACCCCCTCCCCTTGACAAAAGCCATGCCAGCCGTGTGTGAGCAGACAGGGGTTGATTCAATTATCTGGCTCATCTGGCTCCTCTTACATGATCTTCTCGGGTGCAATTTCCTTCCTGCAGCAGCAGCTGTCCCAGGAGTCACAAGCATGACCGCCGGGGGCTCGCAGGGACGTGGTGAGCCAGAACAACAAGTGAGTTTCTAAGAACTCTAGTGGCGCCGAGACTGGCAGAGGCTGGGTGGCGGCCGGCCAGGTAGGCAGGCCTTGGCCCCCGGGCGCTGCCCTTCCTTCCCCGCCTGCCCTTGGGATCCTGCGCGCAAGCCTGGTCACGCCTCAGCCTTTCATGCTTCCCTCCAATGCAGCCCGCGTCTGAGCCCCGGAACATGGGCTCCGTGAAGAGAAGCGAGTCTGCACACATTGGGGGTGAAGGTGCTGATTTCACGTACACTGCAACAACCCAAACGTGCACCCACAAACCTATCGCTCTTGTGCTGTTCCCTGGGGCCCGTGTTTCCTATTTGAAAAGCAGGTAATTCTCTCTGAGAGATCGCTCAAAGAGTACAGGCCTTGTGGGAGAGAGTCTGGGGTTTGAGCCCCACCACCACAGGGCAGCCCTTTCCAAGTGCACAGCTGAGAATGGCCCGATACCAAAATAACTGAACTATGGGCCATTCATTCTCATCCACACCGCTTTTCTTTTCCATGATAAAAATGCAGTCCTGGGCTTGCGAGATAATACAGGATGTAAGGCAAGGGTAAATGCCAGGAGGTAATTTCTGAATGCAGAGCCAGGAGCAATGCCTGGGCATCCTCAGGTGTGACCCCAAAAGCCAAAAAAAAAAAAAAAAAAGAAAGGCAAGGGCAAGGATACTTGCCTGGCATGTGTCCAGCCCTGGCTTTAGCCCCTCAACACCACATATGGTCCCAGGGTAACCCCCAGGTATTCCTCCCCACCCCCGAGCAAAGAGCCAAGAACGGCCCCTGAACACCGTCAGCATAGCTCAACACCGCCCTCCTATCAAAGAGACAAAATTAGGGGCTGGAGCGATAGCACAGCGAGTAGGGCATCTGCCTTGCACGCAGCTGGCCTGGGTTCGATTCCCAGCATCCTTTATGGTCCCCCGAACACCGCGAGGAGTAATTTCTGAGTGCAGACCCAGGAGTAACCCCTGAGCATCATCATCAAGATTTTCTTTCTTTTTTTAACCCAAAAAGCTTAAAAAAAAAAAAAGACAAAATTAAAATGTCATCCTGGGGCGGGAAGTGAGAACTCAGCAGGTCAGGCACATGCTTCATATGTAAAAGATCTCGGGTTCTATTCCCGGCACCACAAGGCCCCTTGAGCACCACTAGGAGTGACCCCCCCCATCCCCAACAGACAGCTGGAAATAGCACACCCCTCTTCCTGTCCTATCACACCACTGGCTGTGGCTCAAGAAACACAAACAAAAATACAATCCTCCCCCACCCCCTGAAATTAGTGCCATGCCCATAGTAAAAAAAAAAAAATAAGTGACAGTTTGTGCAAGTCTTGTCAGAAGAGATACTCCGTAATATTTGGGTTTCCTCCCTGCCTGAGCTAGGAAATTACAGGGAACCCTACAGACAACAGACTCTGCTGGGAGAGAATTCTCCGGAGGCTCAGAAAGGGATGATGCCAGGCTGCTCGGGCCCTCCCCCAACTCACGCTGTCATACATGCGCCACCCTGTCTGCCTCGGGGGTTGGGGGGAGGCGTTTCACACACAGGGCCACAATTCTATGTAAATTCTAACCCTCCAGAAGCCCCCAAACAGAGAAGTTTCTTCATTATGAGAAAAACCTCACCGGAGAACAACTTTAATGCTCTTGCTAGCCTTCTCTTCTTGACAAGACTGGGATTTGAAAAAAAAAAAAAACCCAAGAGGTTTTATTTATTTATTTGGTTTGGGAACTACACCAATTTTAGTATATGTGGAACTACACCCAGGGGTTACTCCTGGCTCTGCACTGAGGAATCTCCTGGCAGTGCTCAGGGGACCATTCATATCCGGGATGTCGGGATGGAACCTGGGTTGGTCAGGGGCAAGGCAGGTGCCGACCCTGTGTATTATCACCGCTCTGGGGAGCCTCCCCACCCCCTCCAAGGTTTTTTTTTTCCCCAATTGTGCATTTCTGGGTCACCTCCAAAGCATGCAAAGCAGGGCCGGCTCTGACCTTTGGACTCCCCCGTCACCTCCCCGTGAGGATTAGGAAATCGCTGAGCTGTGAATCACGGTTCCTGCAGGCCGGAACAGAACACCTGCTCTCTGCAGCTGAGGGGAGAGACCCGCATGGGCCCACGTGCACCCAGTGCCAGCAGGGCCCGCCAGGGGCTGCCAGCTCGCAGACAGCGCACACCCCGCCCCCTCCTGCAGCGGGCTCTTCTCCTAGTCCTCCCCACCGGGGCGGCAGTGGCGCCTCCAAGCAGCTGGAGTGAAACACTCTCCAGTTCCTTCCCACACCTCCGCCTCAGGCCGGGCCACTGCCATTCTCTCCCTTCACATCGAAAACTCAGTAAGAAGAACTCACAGGCCTCTCACCCACTACCGCTGGGCACAAACAATTATCATCGGAGACCAGAGGCAAAGCGAGTTTGGGAAACCCTCTCCCCTGCTCGCTCTCTCCCTCCCTCCCTCTCTCTCTCACCCTTAACTGATAAACAGAGATCCCAAGGAGAGCTGGGCCCCCACGAAAACACTGGTGCTGAAGGATAAGGTCCTCCAACAGCACTTGTTGGTACGACTTGCTTCTAAGTCACAAGACAGCCCAGAGTGCTTGCTTCTGTCAGCACCAAATGAGGCTAACCCAGTCTCCAACTTTAGAATCATCACTACAAACCACAGGCCTCTGGCATTTAGGAGAGTTTTTTTTTTCCAGTGCAGGAATGATCACATCCTAGGCCAACACACACACACACACACACACACACACACACACACACACACACGGCAAGCGTTTCACCACTGAGCCATACCCCTCCCCAGCACAAGAGAGAGCCCCATGTTTTGTTTTTGAATTTTTAGATCATGCCCAGTGATGCTCAGGGGTTCCTCTGGGCTCTGCACTCAGGAATCACTCCTGGGGGTGCTTGAGGACCATATGGGATGCCGGGATCTAACTCTAAAATCAAACCCTTCATTATATCAAGCTCTTATGAGATAAAAAGCAAATGTGTGGTAATACTGTGGTAAGCTTCAGGTCATGCAGTTAGTTAATTATGAACCAGAATACTCTCATTTCCTTCAATATCCTGATAGAATTTGTGTGAGAGCGCGCGCACACACACACACACACACACACACACACACACAGTGCTAGGCTGGGCTTTCCGATAACCTTTGGCTCAGTGCCAAGAAGATAAACCTTAAAATAGGAGAAAGGTTCACACCACGCACTTTACTCATCTAAAGTGTGCCATGTAGTAACCTGGGTCTGACACCCTGTCAGATTCTAGGCCGGGCCCAAAGTCAGGCCTAATTATGCAAGAGGCAAGTGGGCGGGAGGGGGGTGGGGCAGCGGCGGGGAGGGGCTGGGGTGCTGGGGAGGAGGGAGGGGTCCCTGGAGAGGAGCGAGTGGCAACAGTAACGATACAGCGATACAGCATTTCATCAAAGGAAATTAGTTTCCTAGACAAAGGTCCGCAGAGACTGGGCGACGCTGCTGACACTCCCCGACCAGTCACAGGCCCCGTCCGGCCCTATGCGCTGGGGGTCACAGAACTAGGGAGTCAGTCGCCCTGCGAAGTTCTGAACTCCCAGCATCAGCGGGGCGCGTTCTGCAGCCCTCGCCGCCGCCTCCCCAGCACCCATTGTTGGTTTGGGAGTAAAAGGGCCTAAAAAGCAACGTAAGTGTTTCCCACAGAAACAGCCCTGGGAGTCCCGACTTCGGACGCAAAGAAATAAGAGTCGACCCGGCAGGTGAGGGCACCTGCCACCCGGCGCGGCTCTGGGCTGGCGTCCTCGGGAGATCCCCTCCTCACCCGGCCCCAGCCCCCCAAGTTCCCCCTCCGGGGTTCACAGCACTCGCATCCCGCACCCCCCAACCCAGCGGCGGCGCGACGTTGGCCCAGACGCCGCTAGGAAAGAACCCAGGAGCCCAGAGAGAAAGCAACGAAGGCGAATCGGCAGAAAACAATAAGGTGCCTCCCCCTCCCTCCTTGGGTGGTCCAAGTGGCTGGAGAGAAGCACACCTGTCCCCCCCCCCAATGAGATAAGGCCAACGGGGCTGGCTTAGGGGAAGCACACGCGGGGACTCCCCTAAATCCATACCTGGGCTTTCCGAATAAAAAATAAATAAATAAATAAAATAAGACCAAACGTCTGGAAAAGCAACTTGGCCACGTTCTAACACACACACACACACACACACACACACACACACACACACACACACACACACACACACACACACCTCCCATCACCAACTACCACCAGCAGCAGCCCCGGATAAATAAATTAAATCCCAGCACGTGAGCGGTAGAAACTACATGTTAGCTACAGATCTGAGGTTTACATAATCGCCAATTACATAATGCCCCGCTGTGCACCGTGCACCCGTCGGTGGGTGAAGCTGCACGGTCCAGGACCCCCTGGTCTCCAGCGAGCGCGTGGGAGGAAAAGTCTGGATAAATAGATCATTGGGGTTGGGGGGTTGGGGAGCCGGGGATGGGGGTTGGGGGGTGGCAGGGAAGCGCTGGAAAGTCATCCTGGACCACCACTGCAGACTCGACCCAAGGCTCGGGGAATCCGAAGCGCCTCGGAGCAGGTGACTGCGCGCGCACTGCCCCCCTCCCCACCCCTGTGCCCACGGGTGCCCCCCGGGGCGCTCGGGCTCTGTCTGGGGCCGAAGCAACCCGAGCGACTCTCGGGGGTGGTGTGTGTATGTGTGTGTGTATGGGGGGGGGGTGGCAGTGCCCGGGCCGAGGTTGCGCTTTGGAGGGTCGGAGAGGTGGGGGTGGAAGGGAGGATGCGGGTGGTCGGGGCGCGCGGCCGGGGCTTTACCTGCTCCCCGAAGTCGATGGCGATGTTGGTGATGCCCAGGGGCACCAGGAACCGGATCAGGGGCCAGTAGTGCGTGAGCGCCGGGAATTTCACCATAGTCCCCGCCGTGGGCCGCCCCCACGCGCCTGAACTGTCCTCGCCGCCGGGACCCCTTGGAGGGGAGTGGGTTGAGCTTTCCTCCCCGCCCCGACCA
>JAOXYA010190738.1:0-20529 GCA_028565675.1 Sorex palustris | reverse complement strand
GGTTCCTCCTGGCTCTGCACTCAGGAATTACTCCTGACGGTGCTCAGGGGACCCTATGGGATGCTGGGAATTGAACCCGGGTCGGTCGCATGCAAGGCAAACGCCCTCCCTGCTGTGCTACTGCCCCAGCCCTGAAACAGTGCAATCTTTACACTTATGCCAAAGTCCATTTCTCAGGAAGCATTGCAATGCATTCTTTCGGAAGAGAAAGCTAGAAAGCAGCATCCACTGCCCACAGAGGAGCGCCGTCAGCTGGTGCTTGTGAGAAGTCAGTGCGGGGCCTGGCTGAGGCCACACAGCTAGCTCGGCGACAAGGCAGCCGGACTCAGGCCTCTCTACAGAAGGTCCTGGTAACTGCACGAAACCCTTCATCTTCAGCCACCACAGCGGGCCTGAGCACCGTCTGCGCAGCCCAGGGCTGCCCTCCCTCCCTCCGCCCAGATGGACAGCAGAGAAGCACCTCTGTCTGGTTTTCGTTCTTGCACAGGGTTAGGGATGGGACCAGGACCCCCCCAGATGAAGCCCATGCTGTGGCACTGAGACAGCCTTGTCCCTGTCCCAGTGTGGAGAACAGACCCGACAGGACGGATGTGACGGCTGAAAGGCAGCCCGGCTTTCTTGGACGTTCAAAGCACTTTTTAAGTGCCCTGGAAGGGACAAGGTAGGCAAACAGAAAAGCTATTTTTATTTCAGTCTCTGTGCATTCTGTCTCGACAGGTCTCTGTTAAGACCTGCAGTATTCAGAGCCTGGTCTCGGCTGGCTTTGACCAGAAGGGCCTCTGCAGAACCGTCTGGCGCCCACTTTCCTCTGCGGCTTCCATTCTCCTTTCGGAGGGGCCACACCCACACTCAGGGCCTGGCACAGGCCACAATGTGCTCCTCTACCTGAGCCAGATCTCCACCACGAGACTGTCTCGATCCATTAAGGAGAAAGATTCCGACGCAAGCGACTCGAAGAACCAGCGCCACCCTCCGTGGCGACCGTCAGCTCCCCAACACGAGGGCCCTTCGGGAGTCCGTGCTCTCCCCCACCCGCGAACAAGGGCTCCACAGAAGCCGCCATCTGTGCTGGCCTCGCAAGAGCGGACACCAGGATGGTCTCTCGCTCGAATATTTACACAGCTTACATTAACCAGACACCTGTACTGCCTCCTGATTACGTTGAATTCACCTCCCACAAGGCAAGGCTCAGTGTAATCAAATGTAGGCATCGTGCCTAATAAACTGTTAAGAAGAATAAATGGTTTCATTTGGAAAAGACCCCCTGAAACTCTTCGGAGGGGTGGGGGTGGGGTGGCACAGCACACCTTTGGGCCCCTTCCCGGCCGCGGGCTCGGCAGCTGTCCTGCTCCATATGAGGATGACGCCGCCCGAATCCCCGGTGAGCACGTCTCCGTTTCCCAGGAACGCCAAGCACTGCACAAATTTGGGCTTCTCGTATTTCTACAATGAAACAACAAGGATGTTCAGTTGTCCCCTGGCATGGTCATTTTACACTTATTTCAAAAATTGTACAGTTTTGTAACAAGGGTAATGACATTTGGACACTTACCCCAAAAATTCCCTGTTTTCTTGTTAGAGAACTGCCACTCCAGGTCCAGAAAAATATATGGGATTTACCACAGGTTATTATGGTGTTTGCATCTGTTGGGTGGAATTCCACAGCCAGAACAACTTCATTTGTCGTCTGTGAAATGAAAAATAAAACTTAGGCGGAACGTGCACCCTCATCAAGATCAAGGGGCTGTGAGCTATCAGACAGGAAAAAGTCTTGAGCGAACCTCCTCCTCCCTCCCTTACCACCTCAGTCCCCGAAAACATTTAAAAACAGGTTTTTACGATGATTTGATCT
Organism: Sorex palustris; assembly: GCA_028565675.1. NCBI lineage: Eukaryota > Metazoa > Chordata > Mammalia > Eulipotyphla > Soricidae > Sorex > Sorex palustris. The sequence goes on along the minus strand of JAOXYA010190738.1, from coordinate 18,677 downwards.
TAAATATTCTTATGTATATTTATAATTATTGTGCTATTTATGGTAACTGCTTGAGGAATACTTGTGAATCAGTTGTTTTGTTTGTGGGCCATGCCTGCTGTGCTCAGGGCTTACCCCTGGCTGTGCTCAGGAACCACTCCTGAAGTGCTTGGGGGCCCACCTGGGATGGATGCTGGCTTCATACCCGGGTCAGCCGCATGAAAGACAAAACCGTCCTATATCTTTGGCCCTGATTAGTTTTAACATTTAATTTTGTGCACAGAGAAAAGTTCGCTGAAACTATAAAATCAAGAGCAATATGCAAAATATCTTCAAGACATTCTTACTAAAAAAAGAAGAGGGCAGGAGATGCGATTTAGAGTGACAGCACCCAGTGCCTGACACTGGAAGCCCTGGGTTTGATACCAGGGACACACGGGGCCCCAATACTGCAGGTGCAGCCTTGTGGCCTCAGGGAGTGCCAGCTCCAAGCACCCCCAGCATGAAGCCCTAGCACTGTGGGGCAGGACCCCTATGTGAAAACAAAGGAACAGGCCTATCATTGTCATTACTGATGGTCAGCAATTCAAAAAATATCACTGATTCAGAGATCTGTCCCTCAGGGTACTGCCTTAACCAGCCAGTGGGCACTGACTCAAAAGAACAGAAATAACAAAACAAAGGACCAAGCGGGAGCTCATTAAAAAGAACCTGGGCATGAAAGAAAGCTCAGTGCTGGAGGGTCAGCAAGAACCGTCCAAGCACAGGTTTTCCACTGAACTGAGAATATTCTTCTTTGAAAAACATGTCTATATTGCATGAACCAACTCCAGCGCCGTGGAAGCTCTTTCACCGACCATGATCCAGAGACTCATAAATAAACCTTGAGAGAGATCAATAAGTTGAAGAATTGCTTCTGGACCCCGAGCCAGTCTGAGTCATCGGAGCACCCCAGAGCGGGGCGGGTGAGCCCAGCACCTGCCCAAACAGTGCTTTCACAGCTGAAGACCTCCACACTCCATAACTGCTGCCATGCTCCCGGCCAGACTCCACTGCTCAGGATAAGCCTCATCCAGAAAACAGTCTATTGAGGGCTGGCGCAATAGCACAGCGGGTAAGGCGTTCGCCTTGCACGCAGCCGACCCGAGTTCAATTCCCAGCATCCCATATGGTCCCCTGAGCACCACCAGGGGTCATTTCTGAGTGCAGAACCAGTAGTAACCCCTGTGCATCGCTGGGTGTCACCCAAAAAGAAAAAAAAAAAAGAAAATAGTCTGTTAAAATACTCAGATACAAGGGTTGTGACTGAAATCGCCAGGCTTTCATGGAGTTGGGGATGGGCCTACCTCCCCTCTTCTCTCTGTACTTTTGGAAGCCCTGACAGTCTCACAAATATCCCCAAAATGCCACCAGTTAAAATTTAACTCCAACTATCATTTTGTTAAAAATTTTGGACTTCCTGGAGCATGTGGTAGTGATACTGATAAACCAGGAGTAGTGCACCAGATTGGATGGGATATATTGTAAAAGACATCCAATCTCAATGAACAAAACATTCACACACACACACACACACACACACACACACACACACACACCCTAACCCGTAATGTTTTAGTAATCTCTTATACAAAGGGCTTTAATAACTCAATGGTGAGGTATACAATCTTCACTAACTTTCTTCTGAGGAAACTTTTTTTGATCATTCTTCTAGCAAATTATAACAAGCAATCTAAGATAAATTATTAAGGGCTTGATATGGGGGGCAGGTTTAAGGGGTGGTTGGAAAAACTGGAGATAATGGTGGTGGGACTGGTGTTGGCACTTGAACGTAACATGCTGAACAACTTCGAGTTCAAGGTTTACTCGTGCCTGGTAAGCCACAAGGTCATATAAGGTGAAAGTGGAAAATTAAAAAAAAAAAGGTGTCTCTTTCTCTTTCTGTTCAAGTAAATCATGTTTAAATTCTGACTAAACTGACACCTCATGGCTGAAGTGGAACTTAAACCGGACACAGCCTTCAAGCCGGATGCTGAACGCCATCATGACTGGCTGGTGCTTGCGTGCACGATCATTATCAAATGACAGCGCGAGGCAAGGACGGAACGTTCCGGAGGCTCTATCTACTTCAGACTGATAAAATGAGGGACTGATCTCAAACACTTCCCAAGGCTCCCTCGCCACGAGCATCTGTTTCTGCTCTTTCCCTCCCCACAGAGCTGAGGGTCGTGTGCGCTGGGGTGCTGGGGCCCGGCCGTGCTACACGAAGGGGAACGGGGCCAGACGGGCAGCGTTCACGGGCTGAGCGCTGGCTGTGGAACCGGGTTCTCACACGTGCCAGGCATCACTCCACCTTGGAGCTGTCTCCCTCCATCAGGCCGCAAAGGCCTTGTACGAGCACGTCGGTGAATAGAAGCCGCATGTTTCCCTTTTGATAGAATTCAGGCTGGACTGATGGGGAAAAGAACTGTGTGCCCCTTGAAGGTCTACGATGCACTGACAACAAAGCGAAAAGCAGTCCTCTCTCCCCCAGGACAATGCTTTCTAAAAACTAAACCATGGGCCAGAGAGTACAGTGGGCAGGGTGTTTGCCTTGCACACTTCTGACCTGGGTTCGATCTCTGGTCTCCTGGGCCCACGAGGACCAATGAGCCAGGAACAAGCCCTGCGCACTGCTGGGTGAGAGCCAAGAAAAACCAGAAACAAGAATTAAATCTGACCACCTGTTTTCACCAGAATAAAGTAAACAATACTCAACAGTGAAATCTTTTAATCTATGTTTTTTTCAGGGGGAGCCAGGGGGCTCGTGATGTTTGGGGAGACCATGTGTGGCCCAGTGGGAGGACACTGCCCGAGTGGCACACCCACGGTCTGAGTCAGACTCAGCACACCGGCCGCTGCCTCTATCCAGGATGTCTGCGGAAAGGCCACATGCCTCGGGCCACATTTTCCTCTTGAAGGGTCTTGGGTGGTGGTCCCCACCCCTCCACCTTCTGCTGTTTTTGACTCCCCGCCCTCTGGCCAACAGACCAATCTCCTCCTGCTGCTGTTCATGGCTGGGAGCATGACAGGCTGGGTCCTGGGCACCCGCGTGCATGGTTCAGCTAGGGTGAGGACGGCCACTAGAGCCCCAATGGCTGCGTCACCTTCTCTGTCCAGCAGGAGCCTACACAAATTTCAGGCCCACCACACCCTGACCACCTTGACACTGCCTTGTGAACATTTCCACACACTGTCAGGTGGAAGCCTCCATCACGTGGCCTGCCATCGTGGCTCGAGCAGAGTCCTCTCTCGCCTGGGCCTTCTCTGTCAACAGGGTTTCAAGTCTCTTACAGACCTTTAGACTTAGATTCACAGGCCAGGGAACAATTCCCGAAGCCCGAGCGGATAAAGGCAGGGCAGAGCCTGTCTAAAGCAGACTAGAGCAGGGTTCTGCCCTGCCCCAGCGGGAACCGCCGGACACCAGCCAGCAGACCTGGACAGGCACTGAGCAGAAGATGCTAAAGGCAGCAGGAGCTCAGCTGGAGCTGTGACCCTGGGCTGGCTGGAGCGCCAAGTGCACCTGTGAGGCACGCGGGGACGCCCTTTCCACAGAAGGTCCAGGGGAAGCGTGCCCTTCACTGCTGACGCTGAGTGCTGAGTCGCTCAGACAATGGCAGAAAGACAAAACTTTCTGGCAGAAAGTGGCAGAAAGTCTTCACGGTTTCGAGTTCAAGGTTTGCTCATGCCTGGTACTTCTCCGTGTTCACGTATAATCGACGCGGCTGCTTTCCAGAGCCATACGTGATCTCAGAGGACCACTCTGCCCAGCAAGCCAGGAGATGCTGAGGGAGAGCAACTGAGGAGGAAAGGGCCACAGCTCCGGCACAGCAGGATGACCTAGGCTCGCTCACACACGGCAGGCAGCGCTGGAGCCCCAGAGGGAGCGCCACTCGGGGAACCACTCGGGGAGCCTCGCAGGGAGCCGCATCAGCTCACAGCACGGTGAGCACCGCAGCCTGTTCTGCACCTACCCGCAGAGCACGGGCTCTTCTCGTTTGCCACCTGAGCTGTGTAAAGCTTGAGAGAGGGAATGAATCATGTATGTTGTTCTATTAAAGCAGCAGCCGCTGCCAAGCAGAGTGTTGGGTCTTATTTCAAGATGACACGGGTTGACCTTTTATCCTTCCTACTGCACCATTCACACGCGAGGCCAGGAAGTGGGTAGCCACAGAGCTGCAGCTGCAGGCCTGCCTGGGCATTTCTGTCAACACGGGGTGAGAAACGTCCCAGACGTCACAGTCCATGCCACGCCGGTGCAGCTGACGGACGCGGCCGGGCGATGTGCTCCCAGAACCACAGCCCAGACACAACTGCTGCCATACACATTCGAGAAGACAGGCAACTTAAATACTCGGGGGAGAGATTTACCTTTATTTCTGCTGCTTTAGATTTTCTCTGCCAGTCCCATACAGTAAGCATATGTTCATTGGAGTCATCAATGACACACAAATGAATACCTGAATCCTAAAGAGAAGTCAATGAAAGGCACTTAGAACTTTTCAGACAAGACTGATTCTGTAACAAAAGGAACGTATTAAGCCGCCAACACTGAAGAACACCCCAATCCTCTAAACTCCTAGTCCCTTAAAATACAATGAAAGACAATAAAATAAACTTGTCAGTAAGACGATTTTCTTCAGTCTTTAAATGGGAATTTTCTAGACAAAACGTATTAATGTTTTTCCTTGGCTACACACAGCTACTTTCTCTCTGCACCCAAGCCCCCTTCTCGCTGCCTGAAATATTGCTGACCTATCCACCATGCTCCTAACCAAAGGCTGTTAACTGGCTGGAACAAGGTAAAACTCTCCTCTCTGCGACCTGTTCTCTCAACGCCTTCGTCCTCATGGCTGAGCGTGAGCCTCAGTCGTCAGCACCGCGGAGCTAGTGAAGTGTCTCGACGCACCCACGTCCCTCTGCCCCCGGGACCCCAGCAGTCCCAGAGATGCTGGGGGCATACATCCTGAAGCACCAGCACGCCTCTCCCTGGCCCTGGCGTGGAGCGACCCTAGAGCCTCGGCAAAGGGCCCTCCATGCGCCGTCGTGTGCAGGCAGCAGCCGAGCGAGCGGCCTCCTCTTGACTGTCCCCTCAGAGTAGTTGGCAGGGCCTGGGGAGGGTCACCGGGCGGATGTCACTGATTCAGGACCAAGACAGCTCAGCATTTTCACGAGCACAAGGGTCTAAGCATTTCATCAACGTGACACCTAACAGAGCCAGTATTTATAGAAAACCGGCCAAGTTTGAAGTCTGTAAATTTTTCTGTCTTTTGGGAGGGGAGACATTCCAGAGCTGCTGCTTGGTTTCCTGGTGACTGGGCCCACAGAGACAGCAAGGTAAGGTCTCCTGTGGCTCGCACCGTGTGGCGTCAAGCTGCCCGGTACTCAGAATGCTACGGTGGCATCTTCTGAACAATCTCAGAGGTTCAAGCACACGCACAGCCTACCGCGCGTTTCAAACTGTACTGAGCCACGTGGACGCCCTCCAGCCACTTCTGCAGCTACGCTGGAGTTCTGTTCAGGACAGAATGTAAGCAGGCCTAGGGAGTGGGACATCCTGGGCCCTATCTCAAGCGAGCTCCTTACTTAGGGTTAAATGCTGGCTGCTGTCAAGCCGAAACCTAACATTTTTTCACTTTCCAATCGAGGGTTCTGGGCATGTAATATGAAACTGGGTTTAACTTCTTTCCCGACGCTCCGTTCAATTCCCTGATTCTTTGAGGATGGTTACTCACTGCTTTTGAAAAGTCCAGGCACCCTACTCCACGCTCAAAAGTTCCAAGTCCAATAATCTGCAGTGTGGACAGACTAAATGAATCCCATACTCTGACGTGGGGTTGCAAAGGCTACAAGACCAAGGAGAAAACACAAAACAGCAAGGTTAGCTGGTATGCAGGCGAATGGAGATCAATACCAATATGCACAGAGAGCTCGGCCATGGTTTACATGGGCACTTAATTAAAAACAGCGAGCGCATTCAAAACACCCCCAAGACTCGTGAGCAGCAGTCTCTTCTCCTACCATAAAAACGAGGGAACAACAAAGTCACAGTGAATAATGAGCCAGACTGTTCTGAGCACATCACATGTAGAGTGTCATTTAATTCTCTAGGAAGGATGCACTGAGATAATCACCACCCGATGCGAAATACGGACATTCACCAAAGCTCTACAGCAAGTGGGAAATAGTGCGAGTCAAGACTCTAACCCAGGTGAATCCGCTTGGCCTGCCCTCCTGAGAAAGTAACGCTCGGAAAAAATACTGGGGTCAGAGAGAGCAGAGGTTGAGGTGCTTGCCTTGCACGGTCCCTTGAGCACTGCTGAGAGTGACGCCCCCACAAAAACACCCCGAGCTGGAGACAGTGCAAGAACACTGCTCGGTATGGCCCGAACATGTCCGCCCACCAACAGACCTGCCCCCAAAACTACAAAGCAAACAGTTCTGAAAGAGAATTCAGAACTGGCAGGCCCTTTAGAATTCATTCACAGACCCCCTCCAACCCCCTGTCCAAAAGTTGAAGCCAGATACAGTACGAGTATGGCCGTGTGTGCGGTGATAGGTCACTGCTAAGTCACCGTCGGCGGATCGTCACAGGGGACATTTTTATGGATGTCAACTGAGTAACATTAAAGAGTATCCGCTACAGTATCCCGCCTGTCTAGACATCCTCCCATAGTTTACTTAGGGCTTGGGGCCACCTCCGCAGTGCTCGGGGGTCACGCCCACCCTGGGTGGGACCATGCAGTGCCTGCGTAGGACCTGGGCTTCCACATGCAAAGCAAACACTTCAACCCTTTGCACGGCTTTTCCTGGCCCAAGGAGCTGAACTTTTCAATGAACGAGTTGTGGTTCAAATGAGTATCAGTTCCATTCTAACAGCAGCATCACAGAGACGGGTACAGAATGCAGAAAACGCGCCACTCACCCTTCCATCTTTATCCACTCCAGCTATCTGTCCTGTGGCAATCCTAATTTTGTCAGGATGGATAGCAAGGCTAAAAAGCATTTTTAATAACAATTTAAAACACAGGAAGCAGGTCAAACAGAAATATGCCACAGTACCAACATTTTCAAAATAACATCTGATTTTCTTTAGCAAATCAAATAAACATTTAACGGATTTCTAAACGTAACATTTTTTTTGCTTTATTAAACTGAACAAATCAAGGTGACTAAATCTGACAACAGAATCTGTTCACAACATGGCAAGGTACCAAACTAAGTGATCTGGTCAGGCTTCCCTCCTGATTCTGCTGACAGGCACACATTCTCCTCAGGGCGCTGTACTGAAGATGCCAACGCTCACCTACCGCGGCACGAGTAGGTCTGTGCTCATTCGAACGGAGGCCCTCTGCCGCTCCTCCTTCCTCTAAAGGACACACAGAGGGGTCAGTTGCTCAGCACCGCCCTCCCCAAGTCTCCTTCTCTGCCTCTAGGTCAGTGGCTGGGCGACTTCCGGCAGAGCGCAGGGGTCCCACAGAGCCAGGCTGCTGAGCTGCCACGCACATGCTCCAGCCCTCTGTCCCACCTTCCTTGTCCGAGTCTCTTTCTTTTCATCATTTCAGTCCTTTATGGGGAGGGCTGATGGGCAAGTTAGTGCCAGATGCTGAACCAGGGTCGATTCTTCACATGCAAGGCATGTGCGCAACCCACGAGCCACACCCCAAGCCTGTTAATCAGTTCTCTATGCGAAACTCGTTTGGGGGCAGATCCAAATGCAAAAACTAGAACGTTTTAAATCCCAATTTCTTATGAGACGCATACGAATGGCCAGCTACATATGCAAGCCCATTTTCATATACTCATTGAGAATGTTTTTCCATTCTACAGCCAAGGGCTGGGTTCGGCTGGGGGAGGGATTGTTGGCTCTCAGTCTGCACTGCTCACTGACTCCAGGAGAGGACAATCCAATTTAAGTTATCTAGGAAACAAGCATTTTTGCAGCTGTTTTTTTTTTGGGGGGGGGGGTGTTCCGGGCCACACCTGTTGCGCTCAGGGTTTACTCCTGACTCTGTGCTCAGGGTGGACCGTATAGGGTTCCAGGGCTAGAACCTGGGTCAGCTGTGAACAAAGCAAACTCCTGTACTCTCTCTCCAGTTCTGCAACAAAATGTCTGAAAAGTTTCACTACAACTTCCCCCATATGAAGACTTAAAATACACGTGCTATTTTGTTTCAATTACTTACAAAGAAGCCTAAAGCTCATCACCATGTTTATTTCTATTCCCTATTTCATAACTTGTCCTTTTTTGAGGTTACTCACATTAAAATTAACTAAAGTCTAATACAGGATCATAATCTTTATTTCCAATTTTCTTCCTTTCAATAAAGAGACTTCGGGGAGAGGGGACCCCCAAGTGAGGCTCAGGGGGCTCTGGAGGGAGAGGTGGTGCGTGTACAGGGACAGGGAAGACGGAACATGGTGACCAGCTGGGCAGGTCAGTGTGGGACTAGGCATGTGCACGGCGCCCTCAACGGCCATCCCCAACGATACTGGGGGTACCCAGTGATGCACAGAGGACCGTGTGGTGCCAGGGATCAAACACGAGCCTTCACCCCGTCCTACTCTCCTGCACCTCAGGTCTCTTCGGAAAGAACAGTTCCTGGGTTAGGCCACATATGGTGCACGGCTCCATCACCAACAGCTGCAGGAAGCATGGATGAGATCCCACCCTGCCTTGCCTGTCTGCTGAGCGCCCCTCTACCTCCGACCCTACTCCCTGCAGCCAGTCAGGCGGCAATCACAGTCCACTGCATTCAACTAATAACTCTAGAAAAAAAGAATGCAAGAGGAAGCGGACACTTCTAAGAACGCCTGCTACCTTCTCACACAACAGAGCAGTGCTCTCTGGGTGCGTACCAGGCTTCCTCGGTCTCTCTGCTGCGGACGGAAGCCTCGGGGAACACCTGCTCTCAGCTGAAAGGGCACTCGGGCTGCTTTCTTTCATCTTTTCTAGCCACACAGGCTCCAGCAAGTCATTCTGTGTCTGCTCAAGTGTACTTTAGTAATCTGGGAAAGCTCGGCATGTGTCATTCTATCAGTCACTGACTTTTCCCTAGATACAGGGCTCAGTATAGTATAAACATAAAATACCTTGAAGTGCTGGGGTGTGTGTGTGTGTGTGTGTCGTGTAAATGCATGAAAATGAGTTTAACCTATAAATTTTCGAGTTTACAGAGCACCAAGACTTATTAGGCAATAAAAAACAAACCTACCAATTTAAAAGGGGTTCTCACATTTTAACAGCCTGAGCCTTATTCCTTTCCTTTGTTCCAAAGGGAAAAATTAAGACCCCAATTTCCGTGCCTAGAATGATTCCCCATCCATGCTGTGTGACGGGCAGTTCGGGTCTGAGCTGGGACATGGGCCACGGCTCGAGCCTGCACAGCCTTCCGCACAATACTCTCGAGTTCCGAGTCCTCACGAGAAATAGTTTTTAAAATGAGGAACAAACTGAAACCAGAAACACAACAAAACCAAGGGCATCGAGACAGCAAGGCACGATGGGGTACTGACACCAACCATTTCACACAGTCCGTGTGGCCCAGATAATGGCGCTGCGTCCTCTCCTCGTAGTCAAAGAGAACCACCACTGATGCTATGAAGTACACCATCTCCCCGGTGGGGAGAAGGTAGACATTAGCGCGACAGTCTTTGCCTCGATAGCCGTATCTTAGAAGAAAGAGTCAAGGTTTTCTACAAGCACAGTTCCCAAAGAGGCAAAGGAACCATTCCCCCATGGATGCCCAGGGGAACCAGGAAAACAGGAATAAGAACGTGCCATGCTACTCCAGCTGCTCTGGCAAAGGCGACAGACACAACTACCACGCACGTTCACTACACACTGTGCAGAGACCAGTGTGCTGGAACAAGGCCAGAGCGCAGGGACAGCAACACGGCCACCTCAAAGTAAGTGCCCTTCAGGCTGAGCGCAGTGAGAACTGAGTCAGCCAGGCATGGCGTGGTCTGCAGAGCGTTCGTGAGGTTTTATAGGACGTGAGCACCAGGCCACGGGTAGCTTCTGAGCACTGCTGGGTGGGGTCCCCAAAGCCCAAACCAAACCAGACTGAAGGGGTCACAGAATTGCAGCCTTTGGGCAAACAAGCTGGAAGGTGGGAGGTCTGGGAGTAGGACCGGGAGGCAGAGAGCTTCGCGCCATCTCGAAGGGTTCCGCAGTGGGGCAGGAGAGCAGGTAGGGTGGGCTCCTAGCAGCTGCTCCTGCTGTCCCACAGGTGGGGGCCCATTCACTGGGGGTTCCCGTCAGACAACAGCTCAGCAAGGACGAGGCCGCAGCCACTTCACCCGAGAGTCAGGGAGGCTCACTGGGGAAGCAGCTCTGGCCCGAACCTGCCGATTCTTTGCTACCACAGCCTAGGGTCCAGGTCAGGAGAGCTGACAGCACCACGCAGGAAGGGACGGGAGCTCCCTCAGGCTCGGGCTACGGGACAGACACCGCTGCATACTCTGACACAGCGCAGGCGGACACAGGGAGGCTGGTGGAGAAGGATACGCCCATTCCAGCTTGAGCTTCTCCGGAGGCAGCTCGGTCCGGATGTCGTCGTAGTTGTCCACGTCCGACGGGATGAACATTGTGATAGGCCGACCTCGCATAAACATTTTAACATACTCTCCCTCTGTTAAGACACAAGGCAGAAAAGAAGTCAGGCAATTCTGAATGACCACGCAACAGCATACAATGGGACTGAATCAGAGTCGGAACTAAGGGTTCCTTCAGGTTTTACTGCCCTTACGCGCCACTGTTTCTGCATCGAGACCCAATCCAAAATATAGTAGGAAAAAAACGGACCATTTTTCATTGATGAAAATACTACTTTTAAAACTAAAATATAATCTGTATAAGCTGACATTCGTTGACAAGAAAGGTCAAAAAAGCTGAGGAAGAAAACTTCAAAGAAAATATCTTTGGGGATGAAGTTTCCCTGAAAGATAAAAAGGTGAGAGACAATGTGGGTGGACAGATGACACTGTGTCCAGTGCACCACCACCTGACCGGCCACCTGGACATCAGCGGCATCCAAGCCCTCCTGGCAGCCCTGAGTCTGCACAGACGCTGCCCACGCACCAAGGTCGTGCAGAGACAGAGGCGGGCAGCAATTTTCTCTGCAGCAGCAGAGGTTTGAAGACGTCATTTGTGTTGACCAGTGTTTGCTTAAAGGCCTCCTCCAACTGCCAAGGAGCATCAAAAAGCCTTAAAGTGAAATATTTATTGCGTATGTGAAGAGACTATTTCGAGAAAATTATCATCCGTCCCAGCACTGCAATGATCCACATCCGGCAGGCTGGTGGTCAAGCAGTCCCCAGAGAAGGGCAAGGGCAGGGCAAAGTCCAGCAGCACAGGGACGTTGTCGAGCGTGGTTGTTGTCCATTACGGTTTCTGGGCTCTGTCCCGGGCCTCACTACTAAGAAGAGTTCACTGAAATCCAACCATTTTGTTTTGGTCTTGAGCCATACCCAGTGGTGCTCAGAGCTTTCATCTGGCTTGCACTCGGGGCCGATTCTGGTGGTGGTTGGGGGACCAGATGTGCCAAGAACCAAACCTGGGTCAGTCATGTGCGAAGCAAACGCCCTACCCACCGTCCTATTGCTCTGGCTCCGGAAATCAATAATGTTAATGGGAACGATAGGCACGAAGAAAGGAAGATACGGTACTGCTGAGTATCCGCAAGAACCTGCAGGGTCAGGCTACAGCCATGCTCGCGGCAGTGAGAAGGCCAAGTTCCTCCTACGTTTCTGACTTCTTGTAATCCGAGTTCTGATTCGCACCTCCCATGCCCCGGTGGGCTCTTGAGTCCCCGTGACGTGTCTTCATTGTCCTACAGCAGAGTAGGCACTGCTTCCGGACGTGTTCCAGTGAGAGCTAACGTTCTCAGCTGCGGACATCTCCCACTGCGTGTATCTTCTTGTCCTTCTGAGGGACAGACCTGGCCTTCTTCTAGGTGTTGATTTATTTTTGGTGGGGTAGGAGGCCACACACAGTGGTGCTCAGGGGCTCCACTGTCTTTTTTTTTTAATTGTTATTATTTTATTTATTTTTTGCTTTTTGGGTCACACCGGGCAATGCTCGGGGGTTCCTCCTGGCTCTGCACTCAGGAATCACTCCTGGCAGTGCTTGGGGGACCATGTGGGATGCTGAGAATCAAACCTGGGTTGGCTGTGGGCAAGGCAAACGCCCTCCCCGCTGTGCTATCGCTCCAGCCCCTCCACTGTCTTTTTTTATAACAAGATTATAAACTTGTTTGTTTTGGCCACCCCAGGTGGTGCTCAGCGACCACTCTCCTGGTTGCTCCTGGTAGGGCTTGGGGACCCTATGGGGAGTCGGGGGAATCCAGGTCAGCTGTGCGGAAGGCCAGCACCCTGGCCACTGTACTATCCCCAGCTCCAAGACCATAAACTCTTAAGGGCAGAGATCCCGCACTACGGAATTTCTCCCAGGATTTTTAAATCTCCCCCCCACAATGCCCCCGAAGGGTCAGGGAGGGGAGCTCTCCCAGGATTTTTCGATCAGATGCTTGAGTCCAATGCCGAGTCCAAGTCCTCCTTTCACAGGAGAAGCCGAGACCCAGAGAGCCCCAAGAGTTCCAGCATTTTTATTCCAAGCTCTTGTTCCAGATCTGCGCTGTCAAAGCGGTGGTCAGCCTCAGCCAACACTGAGCATGTGGCTGGCCACCAGGGCCAGCAGCTCCAGGCCCTCACACATCCTCACGCTGCCGAGAGATGGACAGGCTGCCGTGACGCAGGGGGCACATGCAGAGAGTCCCGCTCGCTGCGACACAGTGGGGAACAATACCAGGGGGTAGCAGATAAAGAAACAGGCAGAAGGAGACATCAACCGAAGCCCGAGTCTGACTCTGCGGTGGCGATCCAGGGGGAGGCTGGGAGCAACCGGGCCAAACGGGCAGAGGGAACCGTGAGGCCGTGGGGAGGGGCCACGCAGCAGCAAAGGCTGACAAGGGGCAAAGCTGGAGTTAAAATCTCCATTCCGCCGTGAACCATGCCGATTACACGACTCCATGTAAAACGTCGTCACAAGTTTGCACACTGGAATGCCAGCTGGAAGAACACTAGCTTCCTTTGATGTCTTTTCACTCTGGGAAACGGGGCGACTGTCCATGCTGCTTTCCCTGAGCAGCGCTGCTGGGCTGGAGGTGGCCTGCAGGACAGTCCCCGAAGGGCCTGCTTCCTCAGAGGCCCAAGAGCAGACCAGCGTGGAAGAGGGTTTTGACTCAATTCTCTAGGACGAGAGTGGAGCCTCTCCAAACTGGAATTCGAATTTTATTTTTAGTAATATGTAGCACAATACGATGCCACCAAATTCCAGAAACAAAAATCTAAACAACCTTTACTGTGTTTGAGATTTCTTCCTGATACTCAGGGTTCAAGAGGTTGGATCCCAGAAGTCCTGACTGTAATTCTGCAGCAGAAAGTAACAACCATTTTCGATAGGCTAATCCCTTTTCTTAAACAAATTTTTTTTTTCAAATAAAATATACTTAAAGTCCAAGTCACTGAACCACCTGTTTTGTAACACTACTCAAATGCTCGACAATCTCTGTGACACAACGTAACCTGCTCCAGAGAACGCTGCTCTGGGCCTGACTGGGAGGGTCAAGCTGTCATACCTGTCAGTCATCTGTGACTGACCCTGAAAGCGGGAGGCTCAGTGCCAAAGTCCCCACCCTGCAGAGAGGCCAAGGGTCAGCCCTGGGTCCCTCAGGGCTGGGGAACCACATGGGGTGCGGGGATGGGAGCTGGGTGAGGCGTGTGTAGGGCTCCGCACACGCGGTTCCAGCGCTTGAGAGACTGCACTGGCAGAGAAGAGCAGGCTCCACTTCCCAGAGGGAAACGGGACCGAATCCCTGAGCTCGCAGCTTTGAAAGCAAGCCTGGTGACCAGTCTGTCAAATATCGCGCAGTCTGACTGGCTCTAGCAAGCGCCCGAGTCTGGAACACGCAACTGCGTCCTAGGAAACTGCCTTAGATTTCTCTGTTCTCGAGGCAGTGTTCTAAAGGTTGGGCAGTCTGGCAGACTCTTACTCTCATGGCAGGGCTAGGGAACTTGAGGCACACAATCAAAAGGACAAACCCTTGAGTTTACCACACCGACATAACAAGTCTTATGAAAGTGCTACTCAACTCACACTAATTACAGTAATAAATCAACCAGCGATTAAGTTTTAGAATTGAAACCTCCATTAGATTTCTCCTGTTTTGTTTATGTCAGCTACTTGAAAATACGAGATCTGGAAATCTGCTTATGGATTATAGAGTATATGACCGAAAAGGATTCTTAAAAAAAAAAAATCGATGCCAAGAGGGTATGTTCGCCCCATACGTGCATTCCCCACTCACCCCCCGCACGGCTGACAGACTTGACGTGCAGAAGGAAACTTGGGGATCTGTAACCCCATTTCATTTTCATCCTCTGGCCGCCCAGTTGTGCTGGCACCCCAAGACCGGAGCACGCTGGGGCTAGACGGAGCCACAGCAGAGCCACTCCGAAAGGTGCTTGGGGCCCAGGAACTGCCTAGATGGAACTGGGGCTAGGCATGGCCTTACCCTGTGAGCTGTGTGCACCTCAAACACTCCCTAGGGGCCCGAGAGAGAGAAGAGTCAGCGCTGCACGGAGCTGAGCTGGGCCCAACCCCCACACCGCACAGGTCCCCTGAGCCCACCAGGAGTGACCCTCGCTTGAATGCAGAGCCAGGAGTCAGATCAGAGAACAGCTCTGTGTGCCCCTTCGCCTCGTCCCCCAAATCCCTCAAACCATCCACGCACGTTTCTAGGAAAGGTCATTTTAAGCCCGAAATGAAGAAATTCCATTTTGAAGATGGCACGCTGGCATTACTTAGAGTAAGAACGATTTTTAAAACCTCTGAAGTTAGAGGCCAGAGCATCAGAGGTGATGGAATGCCTGCCCTGAATGCAGTCAACGGGGGTTCAGCCCCCGCACCCCACATGGTCCTCCAAGCCCTGCCAGAACTGACTGCTGAGCGCCGGCAGCAGGAGTCAGCCCTGAGCGCAGCTGGGCGCGGCCAAAACAACAGAACCCTGGACGCAAAACTCTGATGCAATGAGTCAGGCGCCTGGTCTCGTTTAAGGTTTCACTTCTTAAAAGTAGAAATACCCCAGATCGAATAAACCGAACATAAAGATATAAAAAACATTGGTGGGGCACATATGTGTGCGGGTTATGTTATACACACCTGTTTTTTGTTCGGGGCGGGGGGCTTTTTTTGGGTTCCACACAGGATGCTCAGGGGTGCCAGGCAAACACCCTACCCGCTGCACTACTGCTCCAGCCCCTCTGCACATGCCTCTCTAAGATGAAACTCTTTCAGAAATTTTAAAAACCTTGAAAAGTACTGTGGTTTGTTATCTCCAAACAGAATGGATCCTTAATTATAATGTCTCAGGTGGCATGTTTGCGAAACAGAGAATTTTGGTTACCTGTATCATCTAGTTTTTTTTTTTAAATTAATGCCTATGGATGTGAAAACACAAGCAAGACTGAAAAGTTCTGTGTCTCGTGAACATACTAATCTCTACGATAGTCAGAGGGTCAGTTTGCGTTTGCTCCCCAAGGCTGGACAGCTCACATTCTGGGTGCCTTTGCCACCTTTTGATTTGGATGACCACTGCAGCAACAACACCAGGAAGCCCTGTTCCACAGGGTACACGTGAAGTACCATAAGTACTTCCCTTAAGTACTTTCTTGTGGAAAGTCTCTGGACAAAACTCAGACCCGTGGCGCCAAGAACAGTCATGTAACAGTCACGGGTCTGAAAATGGGCGAATGGGTCCAGCAGCAAGCACACGCTCTGCGGAGCTGGAGCCCGGCCCACACTGCCCCCTGAGCTCGGATGGAGCAGCCCCAAGACCTGAGCTGGGAGGAGCCTACCCAGCTGGATGTGGCCCCAAACAAAGCCAACAAACAGGAGCCCAGATCCACATGAGAAGCGAGTCTGACTTCTAGTGCCGCGCTGCTTCCAGCCCTTCCTGCCTGTCCACACCAGCAGAGGCCACACTTCTTCCCAGATGCTAGGAAAGCACGTGTCCTGTGTATCCTGAGCGCCACCCTCATGCGCACCCCCCCACAAGGTAACGCGAGTCCCAGGACACGCTCCGTCCTCCCCACAGCCACGCAGACCTGTCTGTCCTCTTCCCGCCCCGCCCCTGATGAGCGACGCCAGAGGAGCGCAGGGCAGCTTCCGGGACTGAGTCCGTGGGCCGTGGACTCTGAGTGCCCGTCCCCTAGCAGCACCGACTTCCACGACACTCCTTCCGTCCCTTTCCCCGCAGTGTGCTGCTGACCAGGAGTTCATCTTTGCCGTGTGGGGGCTGAGGGGGACTCGGGCCACAAGCAGTTTCTCAGCGCCTACTCCCAGCTCTACTCAGGAAACACCATCTGTGGGGCTGGAGGGGCTACAGGGCACTGGGCTGGGTCAGCCCCGTTCGAGACAAGCCCCTTAGCCCTGCTACAAAGCTGGAGGCTCTCCCCGGACAGTGGCCCCGCCGCCACCTGCTCCCCTTCTCTGGCGGTCCCTCCGGCAGCAGCGGGAACACCTTCGGGGGCACGCTTAGTTCCAGCCACACCCCACCCACTCATCACAGAGTAACCTGGAGCTCCTTCCTCCCAAGGGACACAGTGAGTGGAGACGGTCCTTTCTCCTGCAGACAAGGACTTCGGAACATTTAAGCTCATCAGCAAAACCGAGCATCCCCTTAAGGTTAGTATCCCCTATTTTTACAGGGCTTCCCCACCAGTCAGACTCGCCCTGCCCCCCAGACCTGAGGCGGCTCTCATGGTGAGTGAGCCTGGTCCTGTCCTGGACCTGCAGGAGACGCCTCACTGCCCCTATTTCAAACTAGCGCTGTGATATACAGTAAGGACTGCCTTTATAAATAAAAGTTTATTTTGTCCTTAAAGTGTTTCAGCCATTAATTACGCTTAATTACCAGGGAGAAAAAGTTAGGACCTAACTAGTGAATGTCAGCAACATTCGACTTCATTTAGAATTTCTATTTAAAAACAAATGATCTAAATTAAGATTACAACTAAACTGATTGTAAATCAGAGTTAAAGAAAGTAAAAACTCACAGAAATCAAGTTAACTCTCTTACAGAAAACGTAATCACATTTTAACTGTCTAGTATTAAATAGCCTAAAACGTCTAAGTGGCTCTGGCACACAGGGGTAAGCTCTCAGACAAGATCTACCTTCACCCAGGGCTGCAAACAGACCGATAACCCACCCCCGCTCGGCAGGGACTGGGTGCTGACAGAAACCCTACTATCCTTTCAGTCAGAACAATCTAGAAATTATGATTACACGAGGACATTTTAAGAGGCAATGGATTTGCTAGACTCATCGGTATTCAGTCTGATCTGAGCTGAAGGAAATGAGTGCCTCTTTGTAAGGAAATGGGCAAGACGCCCTTTTGGCTCTTAGAGCGGCACCATGGCGGTCGGCAAAAACGAGCGCCGTCCCAAAGGCGGCAAAAAGGGAGCCAAGAAGAAAGCGGTCAATCCATTTTCTAAGAAAGACTGGGATGACGTGAAAGCGCCCGCAATGCTTAATGTAAGAAATACCGGGAAACCGCTTGTCACCAGAACCCAGGGAACCAAGATTGCATCCGATGGCCTCAAGGGTCGTGTATCTTAAGTGAGTCTTGCTGACCTGCAGAACGACGACGTTGCTTTTAGGAAATTCAAGCTGCTGACGGAGGATGTTCAGGGCAAAAACTGCCCGACAAACTTCCACGGCACGGACCTCACCCGTGACAAGATGTGCTCCACGGTCCAAAACTGGCAGACCACGACGGAGGCTCATGTGGACGTCAAGGCCACTGCTGATTATGTGCTTCGTCTACTCTGTGTTGGTTTCACTAGCGCAATAACCAGATTCGGACGAGCTCTTGGGCTCGGCATCAGCAGGTTCGCCAGATTCGGAAGACGATGGCGGAGATCAGGACTCGGGAGGTGCAGGCAAATGACTCAAAAGAGGCGGTCAATAAACTGATTCCAGACAGCGTTGGGAAAGACATAGAAAAGGCTTCCCAGTCTATTTACCCACTCCATGACGTCTTTGGTAGAAAAGTAAAAATGCTGAAGAAACCTAAGTTTGAATTGGGAAAACTCATGGAGCTTCAGGGTGAAGGTAGCAGTTCTGGAAAGGCTACTGGAGATGAGACAGGTGCTAACGTTGCACGGGCTGATGGGTGTGAACCACCAGTTCAAGAATCTGTTTAAAATTCAGATGTTCATTGGTAACAAATGAAAGTTTTATTTCTGGCGAAAAAAATAAAATTGGCAAGACATTTAAAAAATTTATCAATTTTTAAAATGGCTTTTCTAATACAACTTAAAAGGGGTGGGAGTTGAGTCCCTTTAGTATTTTGGGTCACACCCATGGTGCTCAGGGCTTACTCCTGGCTCAGGGGACAAGAAGGGGTGCCAGGGATCTGAACCTCCCCGCTGCACTGCCCCGTTCCATGCCACCCCACCTTTGGTACTGCTCTTTTTTGGGTCACACCCGGCGATGCACTCAGGAATTACCCCTGGCGGTGCTCGGGGGACCCTATGGGATGCTGGGAATTGAACCCGGGTCGGCCGCGTGCAAGGCAAACGCCCTCCCCGCTG